>JAOPSE010000790.1:0-289049 GCA_029449295.1 Zea luxurians | reverse complement strand
AAAAATCCCCATTCTAATAATAGCTTCGGGGTTATCTGATGAAGGTAAATCTAATAAATTTTCAACACTTCGACCACAAAACTGCTCAATGGAAACTAAAGCCCAGCTTTGAAGAAACTGCGACAAATCACAACTTCGTCTTCCTCAGGGGCAGGGACGTTGTTATCTCCACCAACTCTCACAATAGACATATCTCGAAAGTACCTTCCTCTCATATTGTCAGGATGACTCTGTTTAATTGTCGATTCCCAAAAATTGTATGACTTGGCCTCTACAGCCGATCCTCAGAATCTTCTCCCCCCGCTTTTAGCATCATAATCATCACTGTCACCGATATCTTCAAACAGGCCTTCCAGGATCTCCTTAGTAATCTTCTCTGTATTTGATTTTGCCATTGACTCGACAAACCCAGCTATGTAAGGATTTGCAGCCTTCTTCTATTCAAAGAGCTTCTCTTCTTCAGTCAGCTTCGTCTCAGCAACAACCTTCTTGTCTTGAGACATTTTTCCTTCGGAAATGATGAAAATATGTCTTTCAAACCGAAGCTTAGGAAGCTTGAGAAACTAGCATGTGTAGTGAGCAAGAGCTGTAAAATTGTCACACCCGGGGTTTCAGGGCACCAAGGCCCAGGCAGCGAACATAATCACCAGGTGTGTTGGGACCAAGTCTCACACATATGATGAATCATGGCACAGGATCAAATGTCACATCTTTACTACATAACAGGAGTTCTATACAAAATAAATAATTACATTATAAGGAGACAATGGTCCAGCAACCCAAAGTTGACTGGGAGACGTATGGCCTAGATCTCTCACGAACTCGTCACAGCAACCTCCATGTGCCTCATCCTGCGGGTACCCTGCTCTTGACCTGAGGGGGGTGTGAGACAGCAAGAGTGAGCTCACATACGTTCATAGCTCAACAAGTTGTGGGGAATAATGTGCATGAACTCGCCAAAGGTGGGAGCTCACGTGAAGTGTAAGGCTTACCAAAGAGGATGGTTGAAGCTGAGCATTGCCTTTTAAAGTTGGTCAAAATTTTATTAGCAATTACTAAGTATAAGTAAATACCAAACCCAATTAAGTAGTAGAACAAAAATAATAACAACACCCTCAATGCAATGCATATGACAAATTGAATTTAGTTCCATAAATTAATCATGTGAGTGCCCGATCTGCTCATGACCGTGAGCACGACTAGTATACCAGTTTTACACTCTGCAGAGGCTTGCGCATCTTTACCCACAAGTCATGTTACCCATCTGCCAAGAAGATGGCCAATCCCATACACCTCTATCGAGGGAGGCGAGGCAGGGTAACACTACGAGGCCTTTACAAAGTTCCACTAGCTTCAGAAAACTCGCTACAGTTTATAGGAAGCTCCAATGCAGGAATCCCCCTCGTCTGACCGCCATCACAGCAAAATCAACCTGAGGACCTCCCTACACTGACCACTCCCCTACTGCCTTTGCCCGTTTCGGGTAAGGTAGTCCTCCACTAGCTTTCCTAATTAGTCAGCCAAGGGCGTCCCATTAAACCCTTGTGGTAGCACTATTTTCCTGGGTGGTTCTCCATGTTTCCAATTAACATAAATGATCTATCATGAACAGTAAATAACAAATGATAATAAAAGATAATCATGAATGAAATGTATCTCTATACCCAAAACCACATAAAGCAATAGCAAGGTACTATGGTGAACAAGGTATAAAGATAGTCAAACTAGGGTAACCTATTGTGTCCCATCAAATTACCTATGCAGATCATTATGATTAATCAGAACATGGACTGGGTAAAAAAGAAGTGATCAAGGGCACAACTTGCGTGACACTTGAGATTCCAGGTACCAACTTGCTCTCCAGATGACTCGTCACCTCACGCTAGTCGTAGCAATACAAACAAGCAGTGTATAGGCAAAATGAACATCACACCAAATATAAGAATAACTGCGTAATAATAATCTACGCGAAGCTACGAGGTCGTAGGAACAAGAAACACTAAATTCGAAGCTACGGTTGTTAAGTTAGGAATTTCTGAAGTTATTTTAATACCTAGAATAGAGTCATTCATGTGAATAATTTTAAATCAAGTTTCATGGTTAGACAAAGGTACTAGGTAATAAACAATACTTAAACAAAATTAATGCCACTGGAATGAATCAATTTGGAGCTAAATTCATCAAGTTATGAATTTCCTAAGTTTGGGACATTATTTTGCATTAAAAAGAATTTCTGTATTTAATTAAATAGATTCCTGCGGCCACTATTTAAAAGAAACCCAGGCGGTTCTGAGCAAAAGACACAAAGACTCAGAACTCCCACAGTGTGGACTGTGGGTTGTTTATAATAAATAGGAGGTCTCTTTTGCAAAACGCGCAGGTCGAAAGGGTATCAGTTAATTTTGGCCGCCCGATTAGAGATGGAGGGCCCAGATCACATTGGGACGGCATCAAACTGGTACGCACATCTGGCCATCGGATCAAGATCCTACGGCTACGACCGAATTCACCGATTCGGTATGAGGGTCCCCTAATCTAAACCGTTCATTTTGGAACCCACAGCGCACCAAGTTCCTTCCCCAAGCCGACCGCCCGATGGCGACGCGCCCGCTACTGTGGTGGCGCCCATGGTCGGATAAATGGTGTCGGCTGTCCAGCGATCCAATCGTCCCTAGAAATGCGCAAAACGAAATTCATGCACGTGCGAACTTGATAGAAGGTGTAGTACCAGATGGCGTGGCGCGGAGGGCACTGCCCATGGCACCATGCGATCCCGCGGCGAGTTCTCAGTTCTGATGAGTAGCCATCACGTATTCGCGCCCTCCAACGACGGATTGGTGGCCACTACAGCATCACTATGTCTTGGCGCTCCTCTCTAGTCACTCACTGGAGACTGGACGACAGTATACCAGCGTGTCCATGGTGGCGGCTAGAAACTCCTTTTCTCTCCCTCTCATGGCGATGGTGGAACGCTTGAGGCACGTGGATGAGGAGTCGAGAGGCATGGTGTATGGCTTTATACCCAGAGGAATCGAGGTACCGGTCGCGCGGTTGTTGGGCGGATTTTCCGGTGGCGAGGAGGTCACCCACTCCACGGTGATTTGGTGGTTGTGGCCCGCCCGGCGGGTTCGTCGGGTCTGTTACAGTGGAGAAGGTAAGTCTGATTTCTAGGCAAATGATGTCCGCGACTCCGAGCTTCGTCCGAGATGTAGAGGGTTGCCCTATGAGTCCCACAAAGTCAGTGACCAAGATGCGTGGAAGTCGGCATCTGGTGGAGATCAGGTAGAGTTTGTGAGGTTGAGGACGATGCCAACATCAGGGTCCCACATGCAGGGAGACAAGAGCGCGCGTGGAGGGTTACACGGTAAGCCTGTGTGGTGGGACCAGGCGTCAGTGTCTGTGCGTTTGCATGAGCGCAAGGCCAAGGTGGGCTGACATACATGGCCCATAGGCAGGGAAAAAAGGGAGGCAAGATTTGGGCGCAGACGAATACGCCTGGCCAGATAGGCCTGGCCGAGACTGGCGGTGGCCCCCCACGTGCAGACATGGTGAGGCGCGACCCACGACTGAAGAGCGGAGTCCCATTTGTCTGTGACTCGGTAAGGGAAAACGCGAAGTGGGCCGAGGCGCGGGGAAAACAGGTACAAGGCCACAGGTGTGGATTAGGCCTAGGCTAGTTCTGGCATTTTCCTTTTCTATTTTGTTATTCTATTCTCTCCTCAACATCAAATCCAAATTCAAGTTTGAACTTCAAATTTTCAAGTGTCTAAAATAACCCTAATGTGAATATAACTCCACAATTTACAATATTATTATTATATATATATTATTATTTATACAAGAGTAAATGACTTCATTAAAATTTCCTTTCTCATTTCTTTTCTAATTTCTAAACTTCAATTTGGATTCAAATCTATTTTTGAATTTGCGCTCAAATTTTAATGAACAAACAGAAGAGCTCAGCATGAATGCAAATCCATAATTTTATTTATTTATTTATTTATTTATTATTTTACCATCTCTATGAAAAATGATTTTGAATACACCAATTACGCTCACATAATGTACATTAAGAAACTAATCTCTAGTCTTTATTATTTATAAAAAATACCTTAGCTTAAATATTTTAGAAGATATTTATAAATGTTTTATTCAATAAATTAACTCATATAAGGATTATATAAATTCTCCCATTTGAAAACATATTTATTCATGTTACAGAATAAACTTTCTTAAATTACCCAAAACACTACATAATTATATTTTTTATACATGTCATTATTATTATTTTTATTTTTCTAATACAAACTTTGGGCTTTACAAGTCCTACCCCCTTAACAGAAATCTCGTCCTCGAGATTTGTAAGAAAAGGGATATAGAAGGATTGGTTTGTAGTTCGTTTTTTTCTATAATTGGTTCCAAAAATCTAGAGTCTCATTTTCTTTTTTGTCAATAATGGGTGATTAGTAGAGCATAGGTATCCAGCTACTTATTAGGATATAAGCCGGACAGGCTGAGGTAAGGTAAGATTATGGCAAGGAAAAGACTTCATCCAAAATGTCTCAGTCTTGATTCATCTCGAGATTCGCCTTAACTGTTATATCCTTCCTTGTTGATGTTGATCTTTTCTTCTCCGGTCTTGGTCTCATTGATTCGAGGATAGTGTATATCATCGGGGTTAGAGAGATATGGTTAGAATAGTTATGGGTGAGATGGACTACATGATGTAGGTCAAAGGTTTGTTTGCTGTTAGGTGGGGGATAGTCAGATTATGCAATACATCATGACTCTACTGGTTGAGTTAGATCTTCTAATCATGGTTGAGTTTGTCTAATGTGCTAAGATAAGTTAATACCTGGCTAGTAGGGTCTAATGTATTTCCTTAGCATTAGCCAATCCTATTTGATTGACTTCCAATAGGCTTGATCATAATAAATTAGATAGGTTTGTGTATGACTAGAATAGACTAGATAAGGTCTCATTAATTAGATCATGGTTGTTACAATAGTGTGGAATAAATAGGCTTATTATGGCAAGATGAATCCATAAGGATAAGGTAGAATATTTTGAGGTCAGTTAGATCTATTAGGATGAGATAAAATCTTTTCACGATAAGATGAGTCTATTAAGATTAGAAAGAATCTTTCAAGACAAGATGGAGCTATTAGGCTAGATATACTTTTAATGGGGATATTCTTAGATTGTCTAGTTATTTTATAAATACTATCCTTTATGCCTAGATATATATGCAGATGTAATTGTGGACATAAACTCCACAACTCATCACACTCAATCAAAGATCCAAATCAGACAAGTATCATAATAACAAACATTCAAGTTCATAGATATCTATAAAAATAGTTTTGTTTTTGTTCCTAAGATTAGGTCTCCTATTCCTAAAAGTCATTTTAGGTACAGGATTTCAAAGTGTGAAATCCAAGTTTGTCTTAGAATGAAAAGGTAAGAATAATCAGAGTAAAGCGGAAATAGATGAGAAAGGATTAAGAAAAGTTTAGAAAAGAATCAGAGTAGCAAAGGTAAGTGAATAATGGTTGTCCAGTTCTATCTAGGTTTCGTCCTACAGTCAACATTCCTCTGATACCACTTCTGTCACACCCGGGTTTTGGGGCACCAAGCCCCAGGCACGAACATAATCACCAGGTGTGATGTGACCAAGTCTCACACATATGATGAATCATGGCACAGGATCGAATGTCACATCTTTACTACATAACAGGAGGTCTATACAAAATAAATAATTACATTATAAGGAGACAACGGTCCAGCAACCCAAAGTTGACTGGGAGACGACGGCCTAGATCTCTCACGAACTCGTCACAGCAACCTCCATGCGCCTCATCCTGTGGTACATGCTCTTGACCTGGGGTGTGTGAGACAGCAAGAGTGAGCTCACATACGTTCATAGCTCAACAAGTTGTGGGGAATAATGTGCATGAACTCGCCAAAGGTGGGAGCTCACGTGAAGTGTAAGGCTTACCAAAGAGGAAGGTTGAAGCTGAGCATTGCTTTTAATGTTGGTCAAAATTTTATTAGCAATTACAAAGTATTAGTAAATACCAAACCCAATTAAGTAGTAGAACAAAAATAATAACAACACCCTCAATGCAATGCATATGACAAATTGAATTTAGTTCCATAAATTAATCATGTGAGTGTCCGAGCTGCTCATGACCGTGAGCACGGCTAGTATACCAGTTTTACACTCTGCAGAGGTTGCGCATCTTTACCCACAAGTCATGTTACCCATCTGCTAAGAGATAGCCAATCCCATACACCTCTACCGAGGAGGCGAGGCAGGGTAAACACTACGAGGCCTTTACAAAGTTCCACTAGCTTCAAAAAACTTGCTATAGTATATAGGAAGCTCCAATGCAGGAATCCCTCGTCTGACCGCCATCGCAGCAAAATCAACCCGAGGACCTCCCTACACTGACCACTCCCCTACTGCCCTTGCCCCTTTTGGGTAAGGTAGTCCTCCACTAGCTTTCCTAATTAGTTAGCCAAGGGCGTCCCATTAAACCCTTGTGGTAGCACTGTTTCCCCGGGTGGTTCTCCATGTTCCAATTAACATAATGATCTTATCATGAACAGTAAATAACAACTGATAATAAAAGATAATCATGGATAAAATGAATCTCTATACCCAAAACCACATAAAGCAATAGCAGGTACTACCCAAAAATTCAGTGGTGAACAAGGTATAAAGATAGTCAAACTAGGGTAACCGATTGGGTCCCATCAAAATTAACCTATGCAAGTCATTATGATTAATCAGAACATGACTGGGTAAAAAAGTGATCAAGGGCACAACTTGCCTGGCACTTGAGATTCCAAGGTACCAACTTGCTCTCCAGATGACTCGTAACCTCATGCTAGTCAGAGCAATAAAACAAGCAGTGTATAGGCAAAATTAACATCACACCAAACGTAAGAATAACTGCGTAATAATAATCTACGCGAAGCTACGAGGTCGTAGGAACAAGAAACACTAAATTCGAAGCTATGGTTGTTAAGTTAGGAATTTCTGAAGTTATTTAATACCTAGAATAGAGTCATTCATGTGAATATTTTTAAATCAAGTTTCATGGTTATACAAAGGTGCTAGGTAATAAACAATACTTAGACAAAATTAATGCCAATGGAATGAATCAGTTTGGAGCTAAATTCATCAAGTTATGAATTTCCTAAGTTTGGGACATTATTTTGCATTAAAAAGAATTTCTATATTTAATTTAATAGATTTCTGCGGCCACTATTTAAAAGAAACCCAGGGGGTTCTACGCAAAAGACACAAAGATTCAGAACTCCCACAGTGCGGACTGCGGGTTGTTTATAATTAAATAGGAGGTCTCTTTTGCAAAACTCGCAGGTCGAAAGGGTATCGGTTAATTCTGGCCGCCCGATTAGAGATGGAGGGCCCAGATCACATTGGGACGGCATCGAACTGGTACGCACATCTGGCCATCGGATAAAGATCCTACGGCTGTGACCGAATTCACCGATTCGGTACGAGGGTCCCCTAATCTGAACCGTTCATTTTGGAACCCACGGCGCACAAAGTTCCTTCCCCAAGCCGACCGCCCAATGGTGGCGCGCCCGCTACTGTGGCGGCACCCATGGCCGGAGAAATGGTGTCGGCTGTCCAGCGATCCAATCGTCCCTAGAAATGTGCAAAACGAAATTCATGCACGTGCGAACTTGATAGAAGGTGTAGTACCAGATGGCATGGCGCAGAGGGCACTGCCCATGGCACCATGCGATCCCGCGGCGAGTTCTCAGTTCCGATGAGTAGCCATCACGGATTTGCGCCCTCCAACGACGGATTGGTGGCCACCGCAGCATCACTATGTCTTGGCGCTCCTCTCCAGTCACTCACCGCAGACTGGACGACGGTATACCAGCGTGTCCATGGTGGCGGCTGGAAACTCCTTCTCTCTCCCTCTCATGGCGATGGTGGAACGCTTGAGGCACGTGGATGAGGAGTCGAGAGGCATGGTGTATGGCTTTATACCCAGAGGAATCGAGGTACCGGTCGCACGGTTGTTGCGCGGATTTCCTAGTGGCGAGGAGGTCACGCACTCAACGGTGATTTGGTGGTTGTGCCCCACCCGGCGGGTTCGTCGGGTCTGTTACAGTTGAGAAGGTAAGTCTGACTTCTAGGCCAATGATGTCCGTGACTCAGAGCTTCGTCCGAGATGTAGATGGGTTGCCCTATGAGTCCCACAAAGTCAGTGACCAAGATGCGTGGAAGTCGGCATCTGGTGGAGATCAGGTAGAGTTTGTGAGGTTGAGGACGATGCCGACATCAGGGTCCCACATGCAGGGAGACAAGAGCGTGCATGGAGGGTTACACGGTAAGCCTGTGTGGTGGGACTGGGCGTCAGTGTCTGTGTGTTTGCGCGAGCGCTGGGCCAAGGTGGGCTGACATACATGGCCCATAGGCAGGGAAAAGGGAGGCAAGATTTGGGCGTAGACGAATACGCCTGGCCAGATAGGCCTGGCCGAGACTGGCGGTGGCCCCCACGTGCAGACATGGTGAGGCGCGACCCACGACTGAAGAGCGGGTCCCATGTGTCTGTGACTCGGTAAGGGAAAACGCGAAGTGGGCCGAGGCGCAGGGAAAACAGTTACTGGGCCACATGTGTGGATTCGGCCCAAGCAAGTTGTGGCATTTTCCTTTTCTATTTTCTTATTCTATTCTCTCCTCAACGTCAAATTCAAATTCAAGTTTTGAACTTCAAATTTTCAAGTGTCTAAAATAACCCTAATGTGAATATAACTCCACAATTTACAATATTATATATATATATATTATTTATTTATACAAGAGTAAATGACTTCATTAAAATTTCCTTTCTCATTTCTTTTCTAATTCTAAACTTCAAATTGGATTCAAATCTATTTTTGAATTTGTGCTCAAATTTTAATGAACAAACAGAAGAGCTCAGCATGAATGCAAATCCATAATTTTATTTTATTTATTATTTTACCATGACTATGAAAAATGATTTTGAATACACCAATTACGCTCACATAATGTACATTAAGAAACTAATCTCTAGTCTTTATTATTCATAAAAAAATATCTTAGCTTAAATATTTTAGAAGATATTTATAAATGTTTTATTCAATAAATTAACTCATATAAGGATTATATATATTCTCCCATTTGAAAACACATTTATTCAAGTTACAGAATAAACTTTCTTAAATTACCCAAAACACTACATAATTGTATTTTTTTATACATGTCATTATTATTATTTTTATTTTTCTAATACAAACTTTGGGCTTTACAAAAATTGAGCAAACAAAGCAAATGGCACAAGCAGCGTACCAAATGTGGTTGGTGCGAGTTCTTATTTATACGCTCGGCACGCCCCAAATCGAAGGGTCCCGTCTGTCATTGACTGTTGCTATTCTAGCAAAGGGAAGGTGTTTTTTCGGACCTTTGGCTTAAGGCCTTCGTCCATGTCGCAGTCTGAATTCGTTATCTTAAACAAATTAATACTGCGAGGGGCTACTGTTGGGGGCCTTCGTCCTCCGAAGGTCCTCAAAAACGTAATTTAACAATGTCTTCCAAGCATGGCTTATGGACAGGTACCTTTGAACTAAGGTTAAAAGCATACACGACGAGAAGAGCATGATCGTGACGAAGGTTGCCGTTGCTCCGAAGCTACGCGCAAGGGAGCTTCAGCTCAATCGCGAAAAAGGAATCGACTTAAAGGGGAAAAGGCTATCTAGTCGTCATAGATTTTTATATAAGTCAATAGTAAATGTAAAGGGCATAATTGCAATTCCTCATAGGCTCTATCATGTGCCTATAAATAGATGAACAGTACCCCATACTGTTCACGCTGACTTGTACTTGCTCGTGCGTCACGCTTGTACTTTTACCTTCTGTCAAGCCGAAGATACATTTGTAATTCAATATCATTTCTATTTTTCCATGATAATAAAATGGGAATGAGTTGATAACGCTATATAATTGCTCATGTTACCTCTTACATTCCATATGCTTCTCCCTATATTAACATATATTGCGATGATGAAGGTATGTCCTTCATGACCTTCGTCTGAAGATCATTATATCCTAAGGGAAATAATGTTTCGAAGGACGAAGGGCATTAACATTTATTATTTTTGTGTTGCCTTGTACTTAACTCATAGCACTTGAGAACAAGTCCTCAACAGCTGATATACATGGGTGCAGACCAACAGGCCGGGCTTACGAGGGCGGACCTCACCGGATTGACGTACACATATGCACAACCCAGTTACAAAGGAAGAAAACTCAACCCCCTAGTTTCGCTTCTATGGGAAGAACTTACGGAGATGCTCTATGTTCCAGGGATTGGGAAGAGACACTCCTTCAGTTGTGGCGAGGCGGACACACCCGAGTCGGCATACTTCCATCACCTTGAACGGTCCTTCCCAACTGGGAGAGAGTTTGTGGAGCCCTTCTCGGTTCAGTACTCACCATAGGACTAAGTCCCCGACCCTGAGCTCCCTACTATGCATGAACTATTGGTGGTAGCGCCTGAGCGCTTGGTTGTACCATGCATTTTGCATCGCCGCTTGCCATCTGTGCTCATCGATGAAGTCCACATCCTCACACTATAGCTGTTCCTGCATAGACTCATCAAACGACTGGACCCATGGGGAGCCCATAATGATTTCTGGGGGAAGACAGGCTTCAGCCCCGTAGACCAGGAAGAACGGGGTCTCCCTGGTAGCTCGGCTAGGTGTGGTCCGGTTCCCCCATAGCATAGACGGAAGCTAGTTGACCCAATTTGCACCATGCTTTTTCAAGGAGTCATAGGTGTGTGTCTTGAGTCCCCTGAGGATTTCTGCATTTGCCCTCTCAGCCTGGCCGTTGCTCTTGGGATGAGCCACAGACGCAAAGCAGAGCTAGGTGCCGATGCCCTTGCAATACTCCTGGAAGAGCCGACTTATAAACTAGGTCCCGTTATCCATAATGATACGGCTTGGGACCCCGATTCTGCAGACGATCGACTTGAGGAAGGCAACAGCAGCACCCTAGGTGATGTTGACCACAAGGGTGGCCTCTGGCCACTTTGTGAACTTGTCGACAGCGACGAAGAGAAAACGGTACCCGCCGACGGCAATGGGGAATGGTCCTAGGATATCCACCCCCCATACGATGAATGGCCAGGAGGGTGGAATCATCTGTAGAGCCTAAGCTGGTGTGTGTATCTGCTTTGCATGGAATTAACACGCCTTGCAGGACTCCACCATCTCAGCTGCATCCTGGAGGGTGGATGGCCAGTAGAAGCCATGTCGGAAGGCCTTACCGACTAGTGTGCGGGATGAGGAATGACTTCAGCACTCACCTTCAAGGATCTCTGTGAGTAACTCACGGCCTTCCTATTGGGTAATGCACCGCATGAGAATGCTGTTGGCGCCACGGCGGTAGAGATTCCCTTCCACCACCGCGTAACGTTTAGCCAATCGCACTATGTGCTCTGCGGACACATGATTTTCAGGAAGGATATTTTCCTTCAGGTAGTCCTGGATCTCGGAGATCCATGCATCAGGACCACTCTGAGCTATTGGCTGTAGCGCTAAGAGGTTGGCAGGACCCCCTATAGCACACACAGTCTTCGGTGGGACGCCACTAGGACCGCTAGCTTCGAGGTGCTAGTCTCACCCCCTTCGCTCAGTTCGGTAGGCTGGGCGGTGGGTCTCAGCAGCCGTCTTTCAAAGACGCCCTCAGGCACGGGTGCCCAAGTTGATGCCCTCGTGGAGAGGTCATCTGCCGCCGAGTGAAGTCCTTTTCCAGCTTCCTTACATGGAGAAGGTAAGCTGCGAGCCTGGTCTCATTGCAGCTACATTCTCTGCGGACCTACTTGATGATGAGCTAGGAGTCCCCCTTCACGAGGAGCTTTTGGATCCCTGGGGATAAGGCCGTAGACAAGCCAAAGATAAGTGCCTTGTACTCTACCATGTTGTTGGTGGCCTTGAACTCAAGGTGCACCATGTACTTGACTTGATCTCCGCTTGGGTCGACGAGGACCATTCCAGCACCGCCACCTTGCTGGCGGGTGGACCTGTCAAAGAAAAGCGTCCAGTGGGGCTCGGTGAAGACTGGGACCCTAGGCTCCACAGGTGTGGGGTTCGAATCGGGATCCGGACCCCCTGGAGCACTCGGGGGAGGTGTCCACTCCACGATGAAGTCAGCCAGAACCTGGCTGTTGACAGCGTGGCCAAGCTGGAAGTCTAGCTAGAACTGAGCGAGCTCCGCAGCCCACTTGGCGATGTTGCTTGTGGCGTTAGAGTTGTGGAGGATGGCCCTTAATGGAAAGGAGGTCACCACCACGACCCTTTATGCCTGGAAATAGTGGCGCAGCTTCCTGGACGCAACAAGCACAGCATAGATAAGTTTGTGCGTCTCAAGGTACCTGGCCTTTGCCTCATGGAGGACCTCACTGACGTAGTAGACCGGCTTCTGGATGGTTCGAACCTATGTTTGGTCCCGGGTCCTCAACCTCCTGGCCTTCCGTCAACATCGTGGTGGTCGGACCACCACCTTCTTCTAGGGGAACTTGTTGACTCGCCTGGGGTTGTTGCATCGCCCTTTAGTGACCAGCACCATGCTCACCGCCTCGGAAGCCGCTGCAATGTATAACTACAATGCCTCCCCTGGCTCTGGAGCCACCAGAATCGACAGGGACACAAGGTGTTGCTTCAATTCTTAGAAGGCTTGTTCTGCCTCTTCGGTCCAAGAGAATGGGTCGGACTTCCACAACAGCTTGAAGAAAGGTAGCGCCCTCTCAGCCAGCCTTGAAATGAAGCGGCTAAGGGCGGCTAATGACCCCGTAAGCTTCTGGACGTCCTTAATACGGGCCGGAGGCCTCATCGCCTCAATCGCTTTGGTCTTCTCCGGGTTTTCTTCAATGCCCCAGTGCGAAATCTGGAATCCCAGCAACTTCCCTGCGGAGACACCAAAGACACACTTGTCCGGGTTCAGCTTTGTACGCGTTGCTCACAGCTTGTCAAAGACCAGGGTCAGGTCTTCCACCAGAGTCGACCCCCTCTTAGTCTTGACCACGATGTCATCAACGTATACCTCTACTCTGTCCCTAATCAGGTCCCCGGAAGTCTTACTCATCGCCCGTACAAATGTTGACAAGGCGTTTCTCAGACCGTAGGGCATTACAACATAGCAGTAAAGCCAATCCACTATTACAAAAGTGGTATGCTTCCTATCTTCCCTAGCCATCTGGATCTGATGGAATCTAGAGTAAGCATCTAAGAAAGACAAAAGGTCACACCCAGAGGTAGAATCCACGATCTGATCTATGCGTGGAAATGGATACGGGTCCTTTGGACAAGCATTAATAAGGCTAGTGTAGTCGATGCACATCCGAAGCTTCTCATTTGCCTTTGGAACGATGACTGGATTGGCCAGCCACACTGGGTGATGAACCTCTTCGATGAAGCCAGCATCCAGCAGCTTCCAGACCTCCTTACGGATGAAGTCCTGCCGCTCAACGGACTGTCTCCGAGGCTTCTGACTCACCGGCTTGACGTCAGGATGGATCTTCAGATGGTGCTCGATCACCTCACTAGGGATCCCAGGCATCTGCGACGGCTCCCATGCGAACACGTTGGCATTTGCCTGGAGGAAGGCGACGAGCGCGAGTTCCTATTTTTCCTCCAGATCACCCGCAATGCGAGTGGTCTAGGAGGAATCCGCGCTGAGCCGAATGGCCTAGACGGGGATGCCGTTTGCTCTAGATGGCTGCACCTTTGGCACCTTCGTAGGCGCCTTGGTACCGGAGGTCGAGGGGTCCCTCCCTCCGTCGTCCGGGCGAGCAGTTTCTGCCACCAGGGCGTGCAACTTCTCCACAGCCGCAAGCGCAACGGCGTGGTTGCCCTGCACGGTGATGACCCTAGCTGGGGACGGCATCTTGAGGACCAAATACATGTTATGGGCATTGGCCATGAACTGGTACAGGGCTGGCCTACCAATGATGGCATTGAATGGGAGGTTAACCTCCGCAACGTCGAACTGGACGTTCTGTGTGTGGAAGTTTTCCTCGATCCCGAACGTAACCGGGACTGCGATGCTCCCAAGGGGATACACCGGTTGTGGGCCCACTCCGGAGAATGGACGAGAGGGTCCCAGTCGTGACTCTAGGATCTGCAGCTGCTTGAATGCAGCATGGCTGATGACGTTGTGCCTAGCCCCACCGTCGATTAGGACATGACGCAGCCGCATGTTGGCGATGACAGGGGCAATTATGAGCGGGAGTATACTGGCCCCTGCCATGTTTTCGGGGTAGTCGGATGCCCCGAAGGAGATAGTGGTGCTCCTCCACCGCTGATGTGGAGCAGCCTTCGGGACCCCTGGGACCGCTGAAAGGACCTCCCGGCGCAGGGACTTGACATTCCTACGGGAAGTGAGCTCCCAGCACCCGCTGTACATCACGTACAGCGTCTTGCGACGGTCGTTGTCATCACCAGAGTCGGAGTCTCAAGTGAAAACGTCCTTGAGGACCCCCTCAGGTGACTGATAGCCGAGGTCCCGTTCTCCCGCGGTCGCGTCGCCCTCGTCGACCTTCTCCTTACCAGGCCGGCGACGGGGCGGCGAACCATCCCTGGAGGCCCGCTCGCGTCGCTCACTGACGCGCTTCGCGAGCTTGATGATGTCGCGGCACTCTGATGTGCTGTGGCGACTGTTGGGATGGACATGGCATGAGCCACTATTGCCTCCCTGAGGTCGTGGGCGTTTGTTGCGCTCGTTCCGGCCCCTAGTCGCGGCTGCGACGACTGGGGCGGCAGACTGTGGCCTCTCGTGGCCGCGGTTCTTCTTCTTTTTCTTGTTGCCACCCTGGGTGACGGCACCGAAGCCACCCATCTGGGTAACTCCGGTCTGTGGTGCCGAGTGCCATGCACGACCCTTAGTAGCTCTGGCACATTTGTCGGCCAGAGCAAAGAGCGTGGTGACAGTTTCCATGTCATGTGTGGCCAACTTCTCTAGCATCTTCTCATCATGTACCCCCTGGTGGAAAGCGGTGATGATGGAAGCATCAGAGATACGAGGTATAGTCCCTCGTACCTTGGTGAAGCGGGAGATGAAAGCCCGGAGAGTTTCCCTGGATTCCTGCCTCACTGCAAGGAGGTGAGCCTCCACGCCATGCTGCTGATAAGCACTGGTGAAGTTCGCTGTGAACCGTGCATAGAGCTCTTCCCAGGAGTAAATCGATCCTGGGGTGAGGTTCATGAGCCAGGTCCGGGCCGACCCAGACAAGGCTACATGGAAGTATGTTGCCATTACGCAGTGTCTCCACCTACTGTCGTAATAGCGGTGACGTATACTTGCAAAAATTCTGACGGGTTTGACGTGCCGTCATACTTTTCCTGCAGGT
Organism: Zea luxurians; assembly: GCA_029449295.1. Classification (NCBI taxonomy): domain Eukaryota; kingdom Viridiplantae; phylum Streptophyta; class Magnoliopsida; order Poales; family Poaceae; genus Zea; species Zea luxurians. The sequence goes on along the minus strand of JAOPSE010000790.1, from coordinate 273,633 downwards.
GCGGCCGGAACTTGGATGGCCAAGTCACCGTGCGGAGATGATCCGCCAGGGCGGCACAGCCGACGCCGACCAATGGGACACCTGTGTGGATTCGGGCGCCCCTTGGAGTTTGTGGCGCAAGGTGAGCGAAGTCTTCTTCGAGGTTGCGACCCACACAGTTTAGCCGGTGCTCACACGCCCTCTCCAGAGAGACTCATGCGTCCTCGCCCGCATGCCCGCGGTTGAGTTCTGTCCGCAGGTCATCAGGTCTCTCCAGAGAAATTGGGGCATCCTCGCCCGCACGCCAACGGTTGAGCTCCACCCGCAGGTCCTTAGTTGGTGCGGCCTTCACTGAAGGTGAGTGCACCGATGCCGACGCCTCATGTTGATGCTAAACTGACCGAGGCCTGGGCCTAGCTAAGCCAGAATGCGCCAAGCTAAGCAGACGGTCAACATCATCATGCCACTGCTCATGGCCCCCGGCGAGGCCGTGGAGCTAGGAGGGTTGCATAGCAACTCCCTAGCTGCAGACAGCACCCCAGGAGCAGCCCTTGAGAGAGCCCTGGATGTCTGTGCAGGAGTGTGTTGCCACGCAGAGTGCACAACAACAGCACCAGGTGTAGAGCGGTTGGAGGCCCGCGACATGGTAGACGCAGCCTCTTCCTCCATCGGGAAGTCCTCGGGAATGAAGTCGCGGGGCTCGACGATCTGGACCATGGTGTCGAGCAGGAAAATAGGCGAAAACCTAATGCCAAAACCCCTACCTCGCGCCAAATGTCAGAGAGAAAAATCTCTGGCCGGGTGGCAGAACGCACCCGCCCTAAATCCTAAGATGAGGAGGGGCCTAAGCGGTTTGCCTGTCTGTTGGAAGGTGGAAGAACACACGAGGACACGAGGGTTTAGAGTGGTACAGGCCGCCAAAGCGTAATACCCTACCTCCACTATGTGTATGTAGTATTGAGTATGTGAGCGTATGAGTTGATCCTGAGAGAGCTCATGTGAACTTGTGACCTTCCCCTGTAACGTTGTGTGCCTTCCCTTTTATAGTTCAAGGCAGGCACATACAAGGATGCTGAGCCCCGACATGTAGGCCTAGGGACATAATGGAAAGAAAGCATTATGTGGATAATTAATACTAATAACACCTGAGTAATCATCGGGCGCCATGATGTCCGCAATCCATGCTGCATTGATGGGCAGTTACCATACGAGTAATGCAAGAGTAATGGTAAGTAACTGCACGGCCCACGTATCATGGACTGAGTACGCCGCCTGTCATGAAGGCGCGCATAGCCCAGAGGCATCTCGCCAGGTTCCACCCGTTGGCTTCTGCCACGCGCAGTATGCCACGTGGCAGCATCGGGGCTCCGCATGAGCGGGGAGCAGCAGTGTATGCGGATAGGTCCGGAGCGCACCAGAGCAGGTCTAGACACTTGTCAGCTTCGGACCCCCGCCTGGGCCTTATCTAAGGTCTTGGGCCCCACTGTGGGCGGTCCGGACCCCATACGGAGGGGTCCGGATCCCATTCTAGGGGTTAGTTCTGTACACGTTGGGGTCCTGGACCAACTTGGAGGTCCGGACTGTATATCCAGGGGTCCGACACTTTCTCATTGGGGTCCGGACTCACCGTTGACGCCTTAGAGTATATCACCTTCTCTGGCCACGTGGCGGCCCCGGAGCCACCCACGTGGTGGGGTCGGATGCTGTTGCTGGCCTAGAGTAGTCATCCGAGGCTGGGCGGGTCATGGCCTGGCCCCACGCACAACTCCTTTACCAGGCAACTAAAGGAAGTCGCGTGGGTACTGCGTCTTCATACTTTAGTAAGTGGTACCCTAGTTTCAGGGTACCGACACAGACCTATCCCCCTTAAAAAGAATCTTGCCCTCGAGATTTAGGGTTGGCTAGAAAAGAGCTCAGGGTACTTGGCTTTTAAATTATCTTCTCTTTCCTAGGTTGCTTCTTCCTCTGAGTGATGACCCATTTGACTTTGCACATCCTGATGGTGCTTCTCCGAGTGACCTGATCTGTTGTCTCCAGAATCTGAGTTGGCTTCTCAATATTTGTCAGATCTTCTTGAACTTCAAGGTCCTCCATTGGCAACTGCTCTTCCGGCACTCTCAAGCATTTCTTCAGCTGAGACACATGGAACACATCATGCATAGCTGACAGACTCTCTAGTAAGCTGAGTTGATATGCCACTTCTCCACGTCTTGCTTGGATTTGGTTCGGTCCAATGTATCAAGGCACTAGCTTGCCCTTGACTCCGAATCTTTTAATTCCTCTGATCGGTGACACCTTCAAGTAAACATAATATCCCACTTTGAAACTCAGTTCTCTTCTATGGGTGTCAGCATAGCTTCGCTGTCTAGACTGCGCTGTCTTCAGATTCTCTCAAAACATTCTGATGTTCTCTTCAGATTCAAGCAGAATATCTGGACCGAACACCTGCCTTTTGTCGGGTTGGTCCCAATGCAATGGAGTTCTACAATTTCTCCCATAAAGTGCTTCGAACAGTGACATCTTCAGACTGGCTTGGTAGCTGATGTTGTAGGAGAATTCTGCATACCGTAGCCTCTTTCCCAACCTATCTTGTCTTGTAAAGCACAAGCCCTCAACATGTCTTCAAGAATCTGGTTGGTTCTCTTTGTCTGACCATCTGTCTGCGGGTGATAAGCTAAACTGAACTTCAAGTGCTTGCCCAAAGCTTCATGTAGCTACTGCCAAAAATGAGAAGTGAACTAGGTGCCTCTGTCTGATACTATCTTCTTTAGAACACCATGCAAGCACACAATCCAAGACATGTATAGTTCGTCCAACACTGCACTACTGTAGGTGGTCTTGACTGGTATGAAATGGACCTCCTTTGTCAAATGGTCCACTACTACCCAGATGGAGTCATAACCAATATGAGTGCGAGGCAAATCAACTATAAAGTCCATTCTGATCTCATCCCATTTCCACTGAGGAATCTGCAACGGCTGCAACAAACCTGTAGGCCTCTGATGTTCTGCCTTAATCCTCTGACAACTGTCGCATACAGCCACATACTCTGCTATCTCCCTTTTCATTCCATACCACCGGAATCTTTTCTTCAGCTCTTGGTACATCTTATCGCTACCAGGGTGTATAGAGTATGATGTTTCATGAGCTTCCTTGAGAATCAGTTCCCAGATCGATTTGATGTTAGCAACACACAGTCTATCCTATAACCATACCACTCCTTCTGCGTCTTCATGGAAATCCTTGCCTTTTCCATCTATGATCAGCTGCCGGATCTCATTGGTCTTCTCATCGTCTTTCTGGCCCTTCTAGATATCTTACTCTAGAGTGGGTTCCAGCTCAATTGTCACTCCTTGAGTGTTGTTCAGAAATCCAAGACTCAATCTATCGAATTCCTTTGCTAGCTCATACAGCATGGGGTGAGCGGCTAACATATTGACTTGACTCTTTCTGCTTAGAGCGTCTGCAACCACATTTGCTTTGCCTGTGTGGTAATGTATCTCTAGTTCATAATCCTTGATCAACTCTAGCCATCTTCACTGCCTCATGTTTAGCTTGGATTGGGTGAATATGTACTTGAGACTCTTGTGGTTCGTGTAGATATCACACTTCTTCCCATACAAATAGTGCCTCTAGGTCTTCAGTGCATGAACCACTACTGCTAACTCCAGATCATGAGTAGTGTAATTCTTCTCATGAATCTTCAACTGTCGGGACGAGTATGCCACTACTCTCCCTTCCTGCATTAACATAAATCCTAGCCTGGTGTATGAAACATCACAATATACTAAGAATGACTTGTGGACATCTAGCAGAATCAATACTGGTGCTGTTGTCAATTTCTCCTTCAATGTCTCAAAGGACTTTTGGCATGCTGGGGTCCACTTAAACTCAACCTTCTTTGCTAACAGGGCCATCATTGGTCTAGCAATCTTGGAGAAACCTTCAATGAAACGCCGATAATATCCAGCCATTCCAATGAAACTCTTGATTCCTCGGGCATCTTTCGATGCTTTCCAGTCCATAATAGCTGCTACCTTCTTCGGATCCACAGCTAATCCCTCTCGGTTTATAATGTGGCCCAAGAACAGGACTTCGCTGATCTAGAACTCGCACTTGCTAAGCTTTGCATACAACTGGCAATCTTGTAGACTCTGTAGTACTTTCCTTAAGTGTTCTTCATGCTCTTGCTCATTCTGGGAATATACAAGGATATCATCAATAAACACCACTACGAACTTGTCGAGGTAGTCCATGAACACACTGCTCATCAAGTATATGAAATAAGTTGGCGCATTCGTCAGACCGAATGACATGATCGTGAACTCATACAGTTTGTACTTGGTGATAAATGTTGTATTCGGTATCCGAAGGCCGGATTCTAAGCTGATGGTAACCTGACCTCAGATCTATCTTTGAGAACACACCGACTCCTCTCAACTGATCGAATAAGTCTTCAATTCTGGGCAGGGGGTACTTATTCTTGATAGTGACTTCATTCAATGATCTATAATCAATGCACATCCTTTTCGCTCAATCCTTCTGTAACACCCTGAATTTAGGGGTATAAAGTTTCTTTCTAATTATCAACCAAATTTAGGTGTTACTCTTCTCTCTCTCACTCTAGTTTCTATCTATCTCTAGATTCTCTCTCTCTCTCTCTTTCCTTTTGAGTAGATGTTGGGGGCCTTCCTCTTTCGAAGGTCCTCAAAAACTTAGCTAACATGTTTTCTAGCATGATGTACTGTCTCAGGAGGTTTCGGCTTCGAGATGAAGGTGTGCACGGTATAAAGGCACGGTCTGGAGGAAGGATGAACTAGCTCCGAAGCTGTGGCTGGGGAAGCTTCGGCTTAGCACAAGGACGATGGTGAAAAATGGAACCGACCTAAAGGAGAAAAGACCACTTAGTCCTCGACATTTGGCCTTATGGTTAGTAGTAAATGTCAGGCACATGAATGTAATTTTGCCCGAGCTGCATCCCGTGCCTATAAATAGATGAACAGTAACACCGTACTGTTCACGCTGACTTGTAATCACTCTCGCGTCACTCCCGGTTTTTCACCTTCTGTCAAGTTGAAGGTACACATGCAATATAAATATCATTGATGTTTATTCATGTTTATATAAAATAAGAATATGAATAATCTAAGGAAGGAAATGATTATTCATACTCCCTTTGTGTTTTATATGTCTCTACTTACATTCTTGCTTACTGAAATGTTGAAGGTATGTCCTTCATGACCTTCGTTTGAAGATCATTATATCCTAAGGGAGATAATACTTCGAAGGATGAAAGTCTCTAATCGTTAGCAATTGTGTTGCTTTGTTCTTGGTATCTAGCCTCCAAGAACAAGGACCAACAGTAGATATAGCTTAATTAGGGAGGGATTAATTATTTATTTTTGCCAAAACATTATAAGTCATGACATGTTGCATCATGCTGAGCCTAAATATTCTTTGAATTGTTGCACATGTTTGAATTAGTTTGAATTTGAAACTTGACTTGAAATTGGATTGAAAACCCTAGAGAAAAAGAAATGGAAAAGCAATTAGAAAATCCAGGGAAAAAGAAAAAGCCAAAGCAGCCCTGCTGGCCTAGCTCGGCCCAGCCAGGCCGCGTGCCCGCACGCCCGCGCCGCCTGACAGGTGGGCGCCACCTATCAGCGGCGGTTTCCTTCCCTGCGCGCTCATTCTCTCCCTCTCTTTGCCCAGTGGGGCTAGGTTGTCGGCTCCAGTTGCCTTCGCCCACGCGCCCCTCTCCCCCTCAACCTTGCAGGCCCGCTTCGCCAGTCACCGAGTCGTTACCCCCGTGCACCCACTCTCTCTCTCGCTACGCCGTGGGACCCCCCTGTCAGCTTCGCCTTCCTCGCGCCTCGCCGTGGACCAGCACGCGCGCACCCGTGCACGTTCATCGGAATCCTTGGCCACGTCGCCCGCCCACGTCCCCCAGCTCCTTTTTGAGCACCGCCCGTGCCCGCACTCACTTCGCCGTCCCATTTCATGTAGCCTCACTCTCTCTCGCTCGATCTGCCCATGCCGCTTGACCTCGCCAGAGACCCGCGCCCGTTGTGCCAGTCATCCCACCCACCGGAAGCCACGCCAGGCCACCTCGAGCTCCGCCCCGAGGTGAGACATCTTCTCCCAAGCTCAATGTCCCTAGTTGCGCTTTGTCGCCGGCCAATTTCGGCTTCACTAGAGACGGCCGTGGTGGTCCGCCGCGCTCGCATGGTGGTCGGCTAATTTAGTCCGGCCCAGCGTCCCCGCGTCGGTCCCTGAGGTTCCCCTCGCTCTGCTGAAGCTATCCTAGGCCCTAGCGCGCCTCAAACCCCCTCCCCATGGCCGGAATCCCTCATCGGAGTTACCTCGACCCGCCCAGAGCCTATCCTCCGCCGTTCTCCCCTCTCTTACTCCGGCCTCGTAGTCAAAACACCACCAGTGAGTTCGCCGCACCGTCCCCTTTGTGATGGAGCCTCCCAAGGTATTAGGCCCACCTACAGTTGTCCTTGTCCTAAGGACCTTGGGCAACCATGTAGATGCACATAATTACTCGTCAAATTTGGTATTGTACCTGCATCATTTCGCCCAAGAGCGCTTCACCCGACACGCAGATATTACATCACATCAGAGGAAAGAATAAGCAGAAGCAAATTACAATAACTTAATTTACATACATCAAATATAGAGAAAGAGTATTATTATTATTACAATACTGGGGTATTATGAGTGCATAAAATATTATTATTATAGACATGGGAGGCAAAACCTCCGGCACAAAAGAGTATTGTTTTTAAAGTGGGAGGCCAATGTCCTCCCGCGATGGACTTCACTGCTAGGGCTCATCCTTGGGTACCACCTTTGAACAAAAACAACAAAAGTCTGTTGTTTCCTCACCTACAACAACATGGGTTCGAAATCTTTGAGTACGGAGTGTACTTTCGCATGTCTTACCCGTCAAGAGAAAAGACTCTCAAGGATATGCTGGCTTGAGGGAGTCAAGGTAAGGCAATTCAAGAATCAAAGACTCTGTTTGCAGAAATGCTTACTAATAGTGGATCCTTAAAAATCCAATTTTATTATCAGGTTAAGTCATTACCTGCAACTAGAGTTCTTTCTACCCTAGTTCAAGCACTTGACCTGCACTAGCCGTCTTTTATGAACCCTTAAGTTTACTGGAATGCTACGTGTAAGTCAGTGACCAAGTCTTCATGTCTGAGAAGTAACAGCGATCCGAATCGATTAATACTCAGCTAAGGATCTCCAATCACACGACATATGTAGCACTTAACCCTTGCATATGTCAACTCGCCACTGGGTTTCTTAAGACCAGACTAGGTTCACGCCAACTGAGAGCATAGATACACCACTGTCCAGCCTCTTGCCACTGAGGGTACATGCTACTCTCGCCATCTCTCCACTCCCATTACGTGTTGGCCTTTCTGGTATTAGTCTGCCTGAGGCTAAGCTTAGGCATGATGAGGCTTGTGACCAGTTAAAAGGTCCTCGATCATCAGGCCTACATCCACACGGTCCTTAATCGACTAAGACAGAGACACTACACCGAGACTTCCTTCTCGTGCAAGTCACCCGCCCGGTCTCAGCTTTATAATTTATATCCCAAAGTTTGGTACCTGGCAGAGGTACATCTTGTCCGATGTTGAACCCATCACGGCCATGATGGATCCACCATCAAGTTTTATTTTGAAAACATCCCATTCCATCTGAAGCATCATCTTTTGTTAAAACAAAACATTTTTGTTTTCTAGAGCAAGACTAAGCATCAGAAAACGTTTTAATAAAACAGGTAATCAAGGAATGGTAAACAGTTCTAAGGAAGGAAATGCAGCAATTGGTTTAACACCCAACTCCTATCACCTAATGCATCATTCAAGTGATAAAGAGTTTAAAATCACAAGGAAAGGTAAATGCAATGGGTTTGCTTTGTGTTGTAGGGGAGTCTGGATCTATTCCACAGATATCAAAATAAAAACAGTTCCCGGCAGGTGGAGTTTCAGTTGGTGGTGCAGTCTCTTCTTCTTCAACACTTACTTCCTCTTCGTTTTCTATACATAACCATATATAAACATGAATGCTCATGTGATGCTATGAATATGAAATTATATTAGAGATACATTAAGTTGTATCATGAACACAACTTTCCTTCACGGTGCACCAGGGATACTAGGGTGTTCCCAGTCATTATTCTACTGGAATAAGGCAATTATTACTTATAAAACTAGGGTTTTAGGCTTTGGGGATCAAACAATGTCCAAAACATGTCAAACTTCACCCATGGGTTCTAATTATTAAATTAAGTTTACCCAAAAAGTTTTATGATTTTTGGAGTTATTTAGTAATTTCTAAAATTCCAAAAGTCTAGGTTTAAGCCATTCTAAACACTAAATAATTCATGGTTGGGGCTAAAAGTCTTGGAACTATTTTTATTAAATTCTAGAGAAATTTAGGAGTCCAGTAAAATTGGCCTCATATTTTTATCCTTTTTGTAGAATTATCTACAATTTCTTTAAGTCTGGCAGAAAAAGAAAAAGAAAAAGAGAAAGAATGAATAGTAACGGGCTGAAACCAGCCCGATACGACCCACGCCCAGGTGAAACGCGCCGCGTGCGCGCCCGCGTTGGTAGTTTTACACTGAAGACCTTGGATTTTTGAACAAGCAGTAAAGAACCCTATGCACTATTCACATGTGTCGCTGACATCTGCACCGAGGCCCCTCCCTTTCTGTTTCTTCGCAAGGTGAGATCCCCGACCACGAACGGCGGAGCAGTGGCTCCGGCGAGCTTATACCGGCTGGAAAACGCAATGACTAGGCCCCTCCGTTGCTCAATACCTAATTCCACTCTCGGCGACACTAATGCCTCCACCAATTGCACTAAACCGGCCCAGAGCACGTCTGCTCACGACAACGCTGAGAGGAAACTATGGTGTTTAGGACAATCTAGTGCGATCTGGTTCAATCGAATGGGTTTGTGAGCTACCGGGGACACGAGGAAGGCTAGAACACCAATTAAGGAAGCTTGAACTGACCTGCAGAACGCTGGCCACAGCGAGCTCAGTCACGGCGGCACGGAGAACTGAATTGGGGAAAAAGGAAATTTGGGCGCTGTGGTGGCTAATCGGAGGCAAGGGTTGGTGCTCTAGCTTCGTGATAACCTAACGGAGCTCACTGGGGCATTGATTTATAGTGTCCATTAGCGGTGGCATCCAATTTGAAGGAAGTGTGCTGGCGGCCAGAGAGAGAGGAAGTCACTAGCGCAGGTGATACCGTGGCTTTCACCGTGGCAAAGCCACCAGCGATGGACGGGCTTGCTACAAGGGTTCACTGCGACGTGTTAAACCTCCCAGGCACGTGGCGCACGATCGGTAAGCGTCCAATGCCGACGAAGGTCATTTCGGTCGGCCGCAAACCAAGTGGGTACGGTGAATTCAACAGTGACTGAGTCCGAGACAATCCGGGCGCTAATATCTTTTACTCTCCTCAGTTATCCACTCTACGTTGGGCACGAATCGTGGCGGCTGGCGTGAATCTAGGCGCGAGGTCACCAGCGGTGAGGTGCAACATACCTAAGATCTTCTTCAGTTATTGTACAATCGAAAGTGTCTTCAGTGTGCCTGACAGAGCAAGTTTGAGCGTGATTTACTCCAAACTTTGTGCGACAACATGATCATTCATCTGCATCAAAGCAATTGAGCTAAAATCCATCTACAATTATACTATAGGAACCTTGATCATTTACTTACCCCATCGAACTTGAATCGAGTCCAAATTTCATCAAAACTCACTGTCAGACCAATATCAGACTGCCATGGTGACTGACAGCCATACTTTGAGTCCATTTAACACCAATTTTTGTACATCACTCATGCCTTGTGACTTAAACAAAGTTATACTCCTATAGTAGCTCTACAAATTTGGTGTGTTGACTTAGGACAAATTCCTTATGAATTTGAAGATATAGGGCTCCAAAGTTAACCCCATCTCACTGAAATTCAAACTTAGTCATCTAGTGCTCATGTGACCTTTTTGCAAATAAGTCCAAATCTCATCACTTTACTTGCAAATCCTCCAATGTGAAAGTTACTTGGTTTGTGGTGCTCTTTTACTTTGTTATTTGCACTTTGGTTCAAAAGTGCCTAGAATTTACATTTACCCCCCTAGGGTTCCAGTTAGGGTTTTTCTAGGGTTTCTTTTAGGGTTTTGAGTGATTTAGGGTTTTTGTGCCACTAAAGTCCATTAACTTTGATATCTTATGAAAATTTATAATGGCTTTTGAGATCTTTACTCATTTTGGCTCCACTTTCCTCCATAAGCCCTAATTTAGGGTTAAGTACCCTACCCTAGGGTTAACCACACATCTAGTCCTATCATCACAACTTGTTTGAAAATTTTACCTAGTGAATGCACTCTAGGTGTAACAAACACATGAGATGTCAATGCACATGACGTTATGCTCAAATTTTAGTGCTAGTAACACTAGGGGTGTTACACCCTTCATCTTTGGCCAGCTCTAGCGACCCCGGTGCCGCCATTGCTCGCACCCGCCCCAACTCCGGCGACTTTACCGCTGCGAGAAGGGGCGGCACCGCCACAGTAGTTAACCCCTCCCCGGCTTTGATCTCCCCCGTCCGATCTCTATCACATGGCCTAGATCATAGGATACCGCTTCGCACCCGCGCGCCCCGCGTCCAGACCCACCTATCAGCGCCTGTGCCCCCTGGCGCTGGGCCCAACCAATCAGTCCGCCCCCTTCTCGGTCACTGACACCACCGTCCCCGCCTGTCAGTCGCACCAGCGCGCCCTCGCTCGCATCCGCGGATCTGATCCTGGCCGTTGCTCGCTGATTCGATGGCCGAGATTCCCCCATACCCCTTTGCGTGTAACTTTTGCTAAAGAGACCCTTGGGTTTTAGAAAATAAACCCACCATCCCTGGCTTTCGCGCGCAGGCCCCTGTAGTCTTCCAGATTGAACCCTAGGCTTTTAAATAATTACAGAATTAGACATATTTTCATATTTTAAACTCCCAAACTTGTTTATTTCATATCTTTTGCATATGAACTCCAAATTTAGTGATTCAAATTGCAAAATGTTCATAGGAATATTCTCTGTTTAAATAAATTAGTTCCATTTACTATATGCACATTCTAATTTTATGGTTAACTATGAACTAGTATATGTGTGGATTTATTCATTTAATAAAATAAATAAAAGGAAACCCTATAGGTTAAAGTATATTGAGTCTTGTTAGATTAATAATATGTATTACATGAATTCATCTCTGGTTTAACTTTTAGGTCTCAATGAAATGAATAGAATTAGGATATGTAATTATGGACAACATTTAAAGAATAATCAATTCAGAAATGAGATTAGTTCATATTACAATTTAATCTCTTTCTTTATTTAATTACTACTTTACCTTTTTTAGATGTGTTCCAAACACTTAGAGAGTAGAAAACTCCAAATTAAGATTAGTTCATTTTATAATTTGATCTCACCCTCCTTTATTTAATACTATACCTTTTGAGATGGGTTCCAATGTTTGTACATGTTTGATGTGTTGTTCATACCAAATGTATTGAATGCATGATCGCTTTATTTAGACAACGAGTAGTCCGTGGTTCTTGAGTGTGTTGCTGAAGACCTCCCTGAGCAACAACTTGGTGAAGGCAAGTGTCCTCTGACCCATTATGTCCTACTTACTCTATAATTCAATGTCCTGCATTACATTATTGAAACTTAAGGATTGTCTAGTCTGCATTTACCTTATCCTTGTTTACCTTTTTGGGTTATCATGGTTAGCTTTATGCTATTGCTTTAACTTAATCAATGAACATGATGTGATTATTTATGATACGATGATGTTATCCCGATGTTGATATTGTGAAACTCTAGGGGGCTCAGGCCTTTTTTTCCTGAGTACCTCTCCGTAAGGACCTGTTCATGGAGCGACCACCTGGGATAACAGTGCAACCATGAGGGTGGAATGGGACGCCCTTAGCTGATTAATTAGATGAACCTGGGGGTGTAGTTGGCTTTGCTTGAGGGCCGTCAATGGGGGGCGGGCGTGTGCTCCCTCTGCCAAGGGGGGTGCAGAGGTTCATTCGATTTGGTTTTGTTAGTCACCCACCTTGCGAAGGTGTACTGCGTTTGTATGACTGGCGAAACCTAACGAGCAGCTATGCACCAGGGGAGTCTTTGTAAAGGCTACAAAGTGAAACCTTGCCGACTCAACTTGGTAGTGTTTGAGGGTTCGATCGACCCAAGGCATAAAGGGATCACGACTTGTGGGTGAAGTGTGCAACCTCTGCAGAGTGTTACAAACTAGTATATCACCCGAGCTCAAGGTTAAGAGCAGCCTTGGGATCCTCTTTGATTAGAAGAACTTTGGTTACTTTTATGATGATGGTTAGCAATGATGATTATAAATTTGGTCTCTGGTATTTCCTCTTGGAGGGAGTGCCTCTGGGTAATATCTGGGTTTATTACTAAAATTTGGCTCTACTTATAGTAATAAAACTTGACCAACTAAAACCAACTGCCTATCCTCAACCCCACATACAGCTAGTCCACTTAGCCAAACGGGACATTTGCTGAGTACGTTGATGTGTACTCACCCTTGCTTTACAAACCACCCCCACCCTAGGATGTCCCCACTGTACTCAGTGCTCAGAAGGTGATGCTGGCAACATGGAGGACTTTGAGGAGTTCCAGGACTATGACGAGTTCTAGTTTTTCTTAGTAGCAAACCCCCAGTCAGCTGCTTGTGTACGCTTATCTTCTACGTTTCGTTTTCCGCACTTTGATGTTTATGTTAAAGACAATGGTTATGTATTAGACTCTATGGATCTCTTGGACATCTTGATGTAATTAAAGTACCTTTCCGCTATTTACTTTAAGAAATGTTTGATGATTTCCAATTATGTAATCGCTGTGTGTGTGAGTTTCTGATCCTAGGACGTACATGGTTCGCATTCGGTTTGCCTTCCAAAACCGGGTGTGACATAAGTGGTATCAGAGCCTTGCTGACTGTAGGACTACTAACCTAGAATAGAATGGTCACCCTAAGGACTATAGACCCCTACTCTTACCTTGACCTTACTGTCCTTTCAAAAGTTGGTCATCTTGACCAACTCTATGTTATTTACTTATCGTAAAAGTTTTGTCTTACTTTTCTTTCTGTTTACTTTCTGGTCTTATAGTTCTACTCTCACTCTTGTGCTTACGATGTTTTGTAGATGGCTCATATTAGGTCCACAGCACTTAAGTCTGTGATCCCCTTTTTGCCTTCTTGCCTGGCGGAGCGTCCACTGCGTCTCACGGTGCAGGTCAGTCCAGTCACCTGGAGAGACTGCATCGTCGCCTGCACGAGGAGTAGGACTACCGACGCCAGGAGCAGGAGCGAGATTAGGAGCAGCAGGACTCTTCCCCCTCGCCTCAGTAGGAGGTGGAGTCTAAGAGGCCGCCTTCCCCTGCACCTCAGCCAGAGATGACCCCTGCACCACCATAGGGCATCCCAGCTGTTGGAGGAGACCCTGACAAAGACGGAGATGATGATGACACCGGTGGTAGTTCAAGCCACGGCACGGAGCTCTCGGAGGAGCCGGAGCCGGAGGGGTGGATCGCTGGACCCATCACTCGCGACGCCACTTGTGGGTGTCACTTCCACGACGCTCTCGATACCCTGCTGCATCGGGCCTTCGACCGACACACTTGGTAAATTGAGTACTGTTGTGTAGTCTACCAGCATCGTCGTGGGATATACCCAGACCAGTGGGAGCCTACTTGCTTGGTGCGCCGTCCGGATGATGATCTCCAGGGTGCAGAGGCCTTCTTAGAGCACTATTCTATTACCGAGAGGGATACTGCTGAGGCAGCCATGCAAGATGCAGCACGATAGGCACTTTCTCACTATTGCTCATTGTTCAGTGGGGTAGCTAACGGTCTTGACTTGAAGTACTACCCTCGCCGTTCGACCGATAGTGCTGGAGGTGTGATTGTCTCGCCAGTTGGTGAGGACAATCCCAAGTTGAACAGCATGGTCAACCTGGCCTCTGTGCTCAACACAGAGCTGGACCACGCCCTTGACGAGTCGGGCAAGGTTCGGGTGGATCTTGCGGAATCGCGTGCTGAGTGCGCAGCACGCCACTATTTGGATGGTGGTTCTCCCGCCCATGTTGGGATTCAACACCCTTACCGTTCACCGCCCCGTGGTCGCTTCGAGTATGGTACCCCTGACTATAGAACCCAGATAGATTTGGATCCATAGATCGACAGAATTAGAGTCTGTAATAACGCTTAATTCAGTATCTTAGTCTTATACAGTCTTGGTTAGAGTTAGTTTGCTTATCTTATGTTGGAATGTTTCTCATAATGGACATGTAATGAAGTTGGAGCTTTGTAATGATTGCCATCAAGGTGTGGGCATTCCCTGCAACTTGGTGTATTTATTAATAAAGTCAGTTATTTAGTTGGGTAATCCATTTATTTCCTCTTTCCTCTTTATCTGAGAAGCTATTAGTGAAGATGATCATTTGTTCAGTGTAGTGAAGATTTCCGTATATCTTTTCTTATGCTGAAAGACTGCAGAGTCAGATTTGATATGTGTGTGATTTCTACAGATGTCTGAGAACAGGCGCCGAGGTGCAAGGCATGCTCAGCCAGAACAGCAGGCACCCTAGGAAGATGCAGCTCAGCAGTAGCAGTTGCCACCGCCACCCCCGATGACCATTGAGCAGAGGTTCCTGATGCAAACCCAAGCAGTCCAAGCAATTGGTAAGACCTTAGCAGCGATGCAGCAAGTGCAGCAGCAGCCACCCCTGCCTCAACCTCAGGTGCAAGTCCAGATGCCACAAGTGCCTAGAGACAAGCGGGCAGAATTCATGAGGGGCCATCCCCTTGTCTTTGCCCATTCTGCTGATCCCATGGACACCGAAGATTGGCTGCGTACCGTGGAACGTGAGTTGCACACTGCCCAGTGCAACGATCGTGAGAAGGTGTTGTATGGTCCCGACAGCTGAGGGGAGCAGCACAGTCTTGGTGGGAGTCTTACCTCGCCACCCATGCCAACCCTGAAGCCATCACCTGGGAGGAATTCAGGGACAACTTCTATCGCTACCATGTGCCCGAGGGACTAATGATAGTGTGGAAGGAGGAGTTTCTCGCCTTGAAGCAAGGTCCCCTATCTATCAGTCAGTACAGGGACAAGTTTCTGCAGCTACCACGTTATGCCCCAGAAGATGTCAACATGGAAGCCAAGAGGCAGTACCATTTTCTAAGAGGATTGGTTGATCCCCTCAACTATATGGTAGTTTCTGAACTGAGTAGAAAATTCTGCCCATGTGATAGTATCAGCAACGTCGTGAGCAGCAGTGTATGAATCCCACCAATCAGTAGCAGGACCTGTCAGACAACCAGAAGCATATAGAACCTTCTCCCGGTTAGAGCATTGGACAATAATCAACATCTTCTCCATAGACTTCAGCCAATAATCAACATCTAGTGCATCAGGAGAACTGGCAAATGTCTGTGGCTTATGGCTCATGAACTCCCGATGCTTGTCCAGGGGTGGAACCGGTGGCGGTGCTGGTGGCAGTTGTAACACCCTTGGTGTTACTGTCACTAAAACTTGAGCATAACATCATGAGCATTGGCACATCATGTGTTTGTTACACCTAGAGTGCATTCACTAGGTAAAAATTTCAAACAAGTTGTAATGATTTGACTTGATATGTGGTTAACCCTAGGGTAGAGTGCTTAACCCTAAAACATGGCCTATGGAGGTAAGTGAAGCTCAAGTTAGTTAAAACCTCAAAAGACATGAGGATTGATCATAAGATATCATTTTTATAGACTTTGGTGGCATCAAAATCCTAATGTGCCCAAAACCCTAAAAACAAACCCTAGAAACCCTAATTAACACCCTAGGGTGTTTGTTGTATATTTTGTGCACTTTTGGAACAAAGTGCAAATGTTAAAGTACTAGAACATTACAAATCAAGTACTTTTTACTTTTGAGGATTTCCAAGTCAAATGATGAAGTTTGGACTTGTTTGCAAAAAGCACCCCATAAACCATATATGCCTAAGTCTAAAATTCAGTACATAAGGTCAACTTTGGAGCTCTATATCTGTCAATTCATAAAGAAATTGCCCTATGTCAACACATCAAGATTATAGAGCTATTAAAGGAGTATAACTTTGTTTAAGTCATAAGACATAAGTGTTGGAACTTGCTCTCTTGGGCAAGTAGATCCAACGGGAAAGTGGAAAGAGTGCTGGCAAAGTTCGTCGTCAGATGGCAATAGCTTTGTTAATCTGCCCCTGTGAGGGCACTGTACGGGGGTATTTATAGGCACTCGAGCGACCACCCGTCCCTTATCAAAGACGTTTGTGCCCTCGAGAACCAAGTTTATCCCCAGAATATTCCCATGAGAGGAGGTTACAGTCAGTCATTACAGTAAACGCTATTACAAACGCGGCCCGTGTAACAGAACCTCCCAAGTCATTAGGCCCACCTACAGTTGTCCTTGTCCAACGGACCTCAGACAACCCTGCAGGTGCACCTGATCACTTGACAAGTTCGGTATCTGAATTCCTTACCTTCCCAAGAGCATTTTACCAGTCACGCAGACATTACAATTCATCGGAGATATGGAAATGCGGAAGTAGTTACAATAACTTACTTTTATTGAGAAGTAAGATAGAGTTAAATAGTTACAGACCAGAACATAATATATATGAGTGCTGAGTATTATTATTACAAACCATGGGAGGCAAAAACTCCTCCCGAATAAGCAGTAAAAATTTTTTAACGGAGGGCCTTCCCTCCCGCAGCTTTAGTCTTGGTTTTCTTCTTTAGGTACCACCTTTGAACAGAAGCAACAAAAGTTTGCTGCTTCTTCACCTAAAACAACATGGGACAAAGCCCTGAGTATGAAGTGTACTTTCGCAAGACTTACCCGACAAAGTAAAAACCTCAAGGATATGCTGGCTTTAAGGGAGTCAAGGTAAGGCTTATCAAGAATCAATGACTCTATTTGCAGAAATGCTTACTGATAGTGGATCCTTAAAAATCCAATTTTATTTGTCAGGTTAAGTAAAATTACCTGCAACTAGAGTTCTTGCTACCCTAGTACAATCACTTGACCTATACTAGCCAATTTCTTAACAACCCTTCTTATTCACTGGAATGCTACATGTAGGTCAGTGACCAAGTCTTCATGTCCGCGAAGTTACGGCGATCCAAATCGATTATACTTAGCTGAGGATCTCCAATCACACGACATATGTAGCACTTAACCCTTGCATATGTCAACTCGCCACCGGGGTTCTTAGGACCATATCAGGTTCACGCCAACCGAGAGCACAGATACACCACCGTCCAGACTCTTGCCACGGAGGGTACACGCTACTCTCGCCATCTCTCCACTCCCATTGCGTGTTATCTTATTCTGGTATTAGTCTGCCCGAGGCAAAGCTTACCCATGATGAGGCATGTGACCAGTTAAAGGGTCCTCGATCATCAAGCCTACATCGAGACGGTCCTTAATTGGCTCAGACGGAGACACTACACCGAGACTCTCTTCTCGTGCAAGTCACCCGCCCGGTCTCAGCTTTATCATTTCAAACACAAAGTTTGGTACTTGGCAGAGGTACATCTTTTCCGATGTTGAACCCATCATGGCCATGATGGATCCACCATCAAGTTTTATTTTTGAAAACATCCCTCCCACTTTGCAACATCATGTTTTGTGAAAACAAAACATTTAGTTTTGCTAGAGCAAAGCTAAGCATAAGAAAAACCTTTTGTAAAACAGGGATTTAAGGAGAAGTATTCAAATCCAAGGAAGGAAATGCAGGAATGGGTTTAGCACACAACTCCTATCACCTAATGCATTAAGCAAGTGAGAAAGATTTTAAAAAAAACAAAGAGGTGGCAAATGCACCGGGGCTTGCCTTATGTTACTGGTGAATCAGGCTCTGTTCCGCATCTATCAAAATAGAAACAGTTGCCTGCCTGATGTTCCTCAGGTGGTGGTGGTGATGAAGTCCTTGTCTCTTCAACCTCAACTTCCTCTTCGTTTTCTAAATATAGCCATGTATAATAATGAATGCTCATGTAATGCTCATGAAGATGCAAAGATAATAAAAGTTTATTATCTAAGGTCTTGAATACAACTTTCCTTCACGGATCTCCGAGAACTTAGGGTTTTCGGAGTCAATAGTGAAGTTCAAAGGGCAGGGGCTAGGGTTTTGGGTTCTAAGTATCAAACTTGGTCCAAATTATACCAAACTCTACCCAAGGCTTCTAAATATTATTTAGAGATTACCCTAAAAATTTATTGAATTTTGGATTTATTATTTATTCTCTAAAAATCCAGAAGCATGGTCTTAGGCTATTTTAAATACTCTATAATTTCCCTTTTCGACTAAAAATCATGAAACTATTTTTTTAAATTCTATAGGAAATTAGAAGCCTAGCAAAATTGGTTTGGTATTTTTATCATTTTTCTACAATTTTCTAGAATTTCTTTAGCTCTGGCAGAAAAAGAAAAAGGAAAATTATGAACAGTATTGGACCGAAAGCGGCCCAAGTCAGCCCACTATAGGCAGAAGCGTGCCCACGCGCGTGCGCCTACGCAGACTTTGCCAATACACCCCTGGCATTTTGAATAACCCGAACGCGGTGCCCTGCACTATTTATGTGAGTCGTTGACAGTTTAGAAGGACCCCCCATGTTCTAATTCTTCGCAGGCCGAGGTCCATGATGGTGAACAGCATAGGCCAAACTCCGGCGAGCCTATGCCGGTCGGATACCGCAACGGCTGGGGCTCCCGTGCGGCAGACACCAGATTGGACCCCTCCCGCCCATTTCCCCTCAATCAATTTCATTAGCGGGGCTTTGAATCAACCGGTTCATGGCAATAGTGCGGATGATCGGATGGGTAAACGCGTTCCGAACAACCGACAACATGGATGAGAAAATTGAAGCTTGTGGAAGTTTTACGAGTTCACCAGAGGTTATGTACACGCTTGAATTTGGACTAGGCAAGAGTAGAAAAGCGGGTCGACAGAGTGGGTGTCGCGGCGGCGTTCTATGGAGAAGAGGAGTGTTCCGGTGATGGGACTCTAGCAAGCTTCAACTGGTCGGCTTCGAGAGCAATAGGAAGCTATAAACAAGCTAGAACAGGAAGCAATCGGGGAGTTACTGACCCGAGGAGTGCTAGCCACGGAGGAGTTTTTCACGGCAGCGTGAAGAACAGGGTGGAATGGTTTTGTGGACTGTGTGAGTTCTTCTGGTGAAATTGAGTCGATTGCTCAAGTGCTTGTGTGCGTGATGTGGTGAAAAAGCAGGATCCAAGCTCAATTTATAGGCTGATGGCCGGAATTGGATGAGAATCGCGGAGCTGTAACCGCGCTGGGGAGCTCACCTGCGCAGGTAGAGCCACGGCGATGGTCCGGTGACCGCCGATTAACCGGGCAGTGCCACCGCAACATTTTAACACCACGTCACGGATGATCTTTACCATGGCCATAGACCCATCCTCAACCGCGGTGGCGTTCTTATCGCCGGTGAGATCTTTCTGAAGTTCGATGAACAGTGCGCCAGTTTCAATTAAAAATCGCCTGACAGCCCATCTTTGGATCATATTATCTCCAAATTCCTCATGGCACCAAGACTTAATACCTGTAGCAAAGTTGTTGTTCTACAATGGCTCTACAACTTTGTTGCATTGACCCGGGGCAAATTCTTTGAATTTCTCAATCTACAGAGCTCCAAAGTTAGCTCTGATCAATTGTTTTCAGACTTAGCTATATGGTCACAAAAGTGGTTTTTTTGCAAATAGGCCCAAAACCTAGGGTTTCATTTGCAAACCCCCAAGTATGTGAACCATATGACTAAAGACACCTTATTTCCATGATTTTTGCACTTTAGTCCAAAAGTGCACTAATTTTGCACTTAGCCCCCCTAGGGTTTAAGTCTAGGGCTTTCCAGGGTTCTCTTTAGGGTTTTTGGTGCTCTTAGGGTTTGGATATCCCTTAACTTCATTAATGGTGGTATTTTATCATCATTATCATCAAGTTTTGAAGTTTTCTCTTGTTTAGGCTTTGGTTACCCCTTTAAGCCCAATCTAGGGTTAACACTGTACCCTAGGGTTTCACTTTATGAAATGCCACATCAATACAACTTGTTTGAACTTTTTGCCTAGTGAATGCAGTCTAGGTGTAAAAAACACATGATATGCCAATGCTTATGATGTTATGCTCAAGTTTTAGTGGCAGTAACACCAGAGGTGTTACATCCTTTCCCCCATAAAAGAATCTCGTCCCTAGATTAAAAGTCCTAGGGCAAGTAATGGAAAAGGAAACACGACACATCTTTATTTCCTTATTTTTGGTACAAGGCAGGGGTGGTCTGAGGCTCATTCCTTTATTACAACAACTGTATACACTTTACAAATTACATGAGGCTAAAAAGCCTAGGAAATTCTTTTCTTAAAAGTCCTGAGTTTCCCATGTAGCCTGATCTCTTGAATGCTGGTTCCACTGTATCTTGTAAAACTTGAGAGTTTTCCTTCGGGTAATTCTGTCCTTTTGATCCAAGACTCAAATAGGGTGCTCTGAATATGTCAAGTCTGGTTCCAAGGCAACATCCGTTACTTCAATGGTTCGATCGGGAACCCGAAGACACTTCTTCAATTGAGACACATGGAACACATTATGTATGGCAGACAATGTTTCGGGTAACTAGAGTCGGTAGGCCACTAGTCCATATCTTTCAAGGATAGGAAAAGGACCAATATACCGGGTGCAAGCTTCCCTTTTACCCCGAAACGTGATACACCCTTCATTGGCGATACTTTCAGGTAGACATAATCTCCAACTAGAAAGTACAAGGGTTGTCGTCGCTTGTCTACATAACCCTTCTAGCGAGCTTGGGCTTCTTTTAGGTTATGAATTATTCTTTGAACCTGTTCTCCTGTTTCCTTTACCATATCAGGCCTGAAGAAATTTCTTTCACCTGGTTCAGACCAGTTTAATGAAGTATGACACCGTCGTCCATATAAAGCTTCGAAGGGTGCCATCTTAATGCTTTTTGATAGCTATTATTATATGAGAACTCCGCTAATGGTAAGCAATCATCCCATTTCTGTGGGAATTCCAGAACACATGCTCACAGCATATCTTCAAGTATTTGATTTACCCTCTCAGTCTGCCCACTGGTTTGAGGATGATAGGCCAAACTATGGAGCAATATAGTACCCAAGGATTTGTGAAGTTCTTCCCAGAATTTGGATACAAATTGAGGTCCATGATCCGACACTATAGTCTTCAGAATACCGTGCAAACTGAGAATGCGAGCAATGTACAGTTTTGCATATGTGAGGACCGGGTAATATGTCTTGACTGGCAGAAAATGAGCAATTCTCGTAAGCCGATCAATTATAACCCAAATAGAATCATACCCCTTTGCGGTCCTAGGCAATCCCACAATAAAGTCCATGCTTATATCTTCCCATTTCCATGTTGGTATAGGTAGAGATTGTAATGGACCAGCAGTCTTCATATGTATGGCTTTGACACGTCTACAAGTGTCACATCTTGCCACATAGCGTGCGATTTCAATCTTCATCTTTGTCCACCAATAATGCTGTTTCAGATCATGATACATCTTAGTGCTTCCGGGATGAATAGAATAGCGACTAAGATGTGCTTCATCCAAAATTTGCTGGCGGACCACAACATTTTTAGGCACAACTATGAGGTTGTTAAACCATACAACACCTTGATTATTTCTTCTAAAGCAATTGGCTTTACCAGCTTCTATTTTCTCATGAATGTGCTTCATTCCGTCATCATTTCTTTGTGCGTCAATTATTCTTTGCAGGATGACTGACTCAAGCTTCAAGTGATTTGAAGTTCCATGCTGAATCATTGCCAGGTTCAATTTCTCCATATCTTGGCATAACGTAATGTCAGAAGTCTTCATGGTAAGGCAATGACAGAAAGCCTTACGACTTAATGCATCTGCCACTACATTGGCTTTGCCTGGGTGATAGTGAATCTCTAATTCATAATCCTTGATCAGCTCAAGCCATCTCCTTTGTCTCATATTACGCTCTAACTGGGTAAAGATGTACTTCAAACTTTTATGGTCTGTATAAATTTGACAGATATTTCCCAGCAGATAATGACGCCATATTTTTAGGGCATGAACCACCGCAGCTAACTCTAGGTCATGAGTTGAATAATGTTCCTCATACCGGCGCAACTGCCTTGAAGCATAAGCTATTACTTGGCCCTCTTGCATTAGAACACAGCCGAGACCACTGCCTGATGCGTCAGAATACACATCAAAGGGCTTTTCAATGTCCGGCTGAGCCAATACCGGAGCAGTGGTTAATAATACTTTCAACTGTTCAAAGGCTTCATTACATTTTGAAGACCAATTAAATTTAATATCATTCTTCAATAAACTTGTGATTGGTTTCACAAGCTTGGAAAAATCTGGTATGAATCGGCGGTAATAACCAGCCAGCCCAAGGAAACTTCGGACTTGATGTACAGTGGTTGGGGGTTTCCACTCCAAAATATCCTTGACTTTGCTGGGATCCACCGCAATCCCCTTGGCAGATAATACATGTCACAGAAATTGGATCTCCTCCAGCCAGAATGCGCACTTACTGAACTTATCATATAATTGGTGTTCCCTTAAGCGCGTTAATACGATCCGCAAGTGCTGAGCATGCTCCTCTTCATTCTTGGAATTAAGATATCATCAATGAATACCACCACAAATTTGTCCAACTCGGGCATAAATACCGAGTTAATTAGATATGTGAAGTGGGCAGGAGCATTTGTTAGTCCGAAAGACATAACCAGATATTCAAATAATACATACCGTGTGGTGAATGCAGTCTTTGGTATATCTTTAGGTCGAATACGGATCTGATGATAACTCGACCTGAGGTCAATCTTAGAGAATACCCGAGCTTCGGTAAGTTGATCAAACAGAATGTCAATCCAGGGAAGAGGGTACTAATTCTTGATGGTGACCTCATTAAGGGGTCGATAATCCACGCACATCCGCATTGTTTGGTCCTTCTTCTTGGCGAAGATGGCTGGACAACCCCAAGGTGATGAACTTGGTTGGATAAATCCTTTTTCATGTAGATCTTGTAATTGGGTCTTGAGTTCTGCCAGCTCATTTGGAGGCATTCGGTACGACCTTCTAGAAATGGGAGCCGTACCGGGCTTCAACTCAATCACAAACTCTACATCTCTTTCTGGAGGCAATCCAGGCAGATCTTCCGGGAAGACGTCTGGGAACTCACATACTACCGGAATATTTTGGATCTCTGGTATGATGGCTTCACATACTCCGCCAGTTGGTTTAGCTGGAATGGCTACGGGGATGGACAAAAGAACCTCTTCTTGGCCATAACTCAACCTGATGGTTCTCAGATCAGTGTTGAGGGTTGCTATATGTTGGGCTAACCAATTCATGCCCAAATTTACATCTATGTCTTGGACTTTTAGAACAATCATATTAGTAGGAAAGTCCCGCTCAACAAAAGTTACGGGCACATGGAAAGCCACTTTTTAGTAAATATTTGTCCCCCGGGCGAATGAATAGTAAACCCTTCCCTTGATTCAGTATATGGAATGCAATGTTTCTCCACAAACTTCTTGCTTATGAAAGTATGCGAAGCACCAGAATCAAAGAGAATAATTTCAGGGTGATTGGCCACTAGAAACGTACCCATCATAACCGGTTCGCCTTCCGGTGTTGTGGCCACTTGAGTATAATAAATTCGTCCCGTTTTCCACATATTTTTGCCCGCGGTATTGTTTGCGCATTTCCCTTGGCTTGTTCGGAACTCCTAGAACTCTACTGATTCTTTGATGGATTCTGCTTTGGGTATGGACAGTCCTTGATAAAATGTCCGGACTTTTCACAGTTAAAGCAGCATGTTGAAGAGCTTGGGAGAGCAGGGAAACGAGTGCCAGGGGCACCCGGCTGATTTGTAGCGGTGGGGGCAGCGGTAGGACGGATAAAAACTGGTTGTTTGAAAGGGTAGGAGGGTGGGCGCGATGAAGAACGATTCTGATTAGAAGGTCGGATTACCAACCTTTGTATTTTCTCAGACCCCTGATTGGGTCTGTCGCCTCCATTCCCCTTTGATTTTTCGGAGCCTGCATATTTGGCCTCAACTGCCAGCGCCGTGCTGATAGCCCTTCTGTAAGAAAGATCAATGCAGGTGGCCATCTTTCATTGCATTCGATCATTAAGGCCTCTCATGAAGCAATTCCTCTTCTTTAAATCTATGTTGACTTGATCGATAGCATATTGGGACAAGTGGTTGAATTTATTGAGATACTAAGTGACAGTATCCCCGCCTTGCTTGAGCTTCATAAACTCCTCATGCTTCATATGGAGGACCCTTCAGGTATATAATGTTCCTGGAAAGCCAACTTGAACTCGTCCCATGTAATTTGATGGCCGACCGGCTGAACGGCAACATAATTTCCCCACCATGTACTGGCAGGGCCTCGCAACTGTTGTGCCGCAAATAAGGGCTTTTGAGTCTCTGCACATCGGATAAGCCTGAACTTCTGTTCAATAACACGGATCCACTCATCCGCTTCCAGAGGGTCTTCCGCCTTGACAAACAATGGGGGACATGTCTCTGAGAAATCCAGATATGATGTTTCGCGGGGTCCTTGCGGATACGCTCGCCTGCCTTGCTGCTGCATTTGTTGCCCCGCCATTTCCCGCAGAAAGTGGGTGTTGTCAGCTGTGGCAATAACTAAGGTGGCGATGGCCTCAGCTAATGTTGGTGGTACTGGGGGTGGATTCGGGGTTGCCTCCCTCCCATGGGAGGTTCCTGCCCCATCCTGTGCGCGAGTCTTAGACGGCATCTAGCCCCATCCTGTGCGCGAGTCTTAGACGACATCTGAGGCAAAAAAATTTAAAGAAATATGATATGCCAAAACAAACCATCCATTTCACATTACTAAAAAGGGTAATGTTACAGACTCGTATTTACAACAGGATTACATTACCTATTACACACTATTACTACTTTTATACTATACTATTCTAGCTTCTTGTCGCTTTTGGTAGCCTCGCTGTCAGGTGTAGGAGACCATTGGTCGACCAAATTCATTGAAGGAGGAGGCCTGAAAAGGTCTAGTTCCCCTCCAAGGGCTTCACCCGCTGCTCCAGATGGTCCGGCTCCCATCCCGACAGGATCCACAGGGACGTTAGGGTGCAGTTGTGAATACAATACATGAACTTCTTCATGTAATGTATTACAATAAACCTGCAAGTTATCCATGGCTGAGCTAAGCTCTTCCACGCGGGCTCGAGCTCTAGCTTCCTTGGCCCATGCAAGCGAACGAGAGTTCACAGCCCAGTCGAGCGCTAGATCTCGTTCCGCAAGTTGGTCATGCAGGTGGTGGATGTCTATTCTCAATTCGTTGATTCTTTCACCATCCGCGACCCATATATCGTTCCTGTGACGGAGTTCTGATCGAAGCTGTTCAACTTGGGCTTCCAGATCCCCGATTGGATCGTTGCTACCACTGCTACTGTCTTCATGCCTTGGGGCAAGTTGATGACAGGGTACGCCAATCGGCCCAGTAGACTTGCGCGCGGTCTTTCTCGTGCGCTGCGGCATATCTCCATGAGGGGAAAATCTTATTAGCATAGTTTTTAGCATGATGCATGTGTAATTACAGAATCAACCTTAGTTGATTCACACCTTCTATAAATTGCACTCTACTATCTGGTCTTTAAAATAAGTATCTCAGAAGGGGATTGGATAAGAAGAAAAGAAATTTTCTAGATAAGTCTTTGAAAATTCTTTTTGAAAATGTCTCATAATATCTGCAGAGATGGGCTTCGCTCTGATACCAGCTGTGACAGAACCTCCCAAGTCATTAGGCCCACCTATAGTTGTCCTTGTCCAACGGACCTCAGACAACCCTATAGGTGCACCTGATCACTTGACAAGTTCGGTATCTGAATTCCTTACCTTCCCAAGAGCATTTTACCCATCACGTAGACATTACAATTCATCAGAGATACGGAAATGTGGAAGCAGTTACAATAACTTACTTTTATTGAAAAGTAAGACAGAGTTAAATAGTTACAGACCAGAACATAATATATATGAGTGCTGAGTATTATTATTACAAACCATGGGAGGCAAAAACTCCTCCCGAATAAGTAGTAAAAAGTTTTTAACGGAGGGCCTTCCCTCCCGCGGCTTTAGTCTTGGTTTTCTTCTTTGGGTACCACCTTTGAACAGAAGCAACAAAAGTTTGCTGCTTCTTCACCTAAAACAACATGGGACAAAGCCCTGAGTACGAAGTGTACTTTTGCAAGACTTACTCGACAAAGTAAAAGACTCTCAAGGATATGCTGGCTTTAAGGGAGTCAAGATAAGGCTTATCAAGAATGAATGACTTTGTTTGTAGAAACGCTTACTAATAGTGGATCCTTAAAAATCCAATTTTATTTGTCAGGTTAAGTAAAATTACCTGCAACTAGAGTTCTTGCTACCCTAGTTCAATCACTTGACCTATACTAGTCAATTTCTTAACAACCCTTCTTATTCACTGGAATGCTACGTGTAGGTCAGTGACCAAGTCTTCATGTCCACGAAGTTACGGCGATCCGAATCAATTATACTCAGCGGAGGATCTCCAATCACACAACATATGTAGCACTTAACCCTTGCATATGTCAACTCGCCACCGGGGTTCTTAAGACTAGATCAGGTTTACGCCAACCGAGAGCATAGATACACCACCGTCCAGCCTCTTGCCACGGAGGGTACACGCTACTCTCTCCATCTCTCCACTCCCATTGCGTGTTATCTTATTTTGGTATTAGTCTGCCCAAGGCAAAGCTTACCCATGACGAGGCATGTGACTAGTTAAAGGGTCCTCGATCATCAAGCCTACATCGAGACGGTCCTTAATCGGCTCAGACGGAGACACTACACCGAGACTCTCTTCTCGTGCAAGTCACCCGCCCGGTCTCAGCTTTATCATTTCAAACCCAAAGTTTGGTACCTAGCAAAGGTACATCTTTTCCGATGTTGAACCCATCATGGCCATGATGGATCCACCATCAAGTTTTATTTTTGAAAACATCCCTCCCACTTTGCAATATCATCTTTTGTGAAAACAAAACATTTTGTTTTGCTAGAGCAAAGCTAAGCATAAGGAAAACCTTTTGTAAAATAGGGATTTAAGGAGAAGTATTCAAATCCAAGGAAGGAAATGCAGGAATGGGTTTAGCACACAACTCCTATCACCTAATGCATTAAGCAAGTGAGAAAGATTTTAAAAGGAACAAGGAGGTGGCAAATGCACTGGGGCTTGCCTTGTGTTACTGGTGAATCAGGCTCTGCTCTGTAGATATCAAAATCGAAATAGTTGACTGCCTGATGTTCCTCAGGTGGTGGTGGTGATGAAGTCCTTGTCTCTTCAACCTCAACTTCCTCTTCGTTTCTAAATATAGCCAAGTATAATAATGAATGCTCATGAAGATGCAAAGATAATAAAAGTTTATTATCTAAGGTCTTGAATACAACTTTCCTTCATGGATCTCCGAGAACTTAGGGTTTCCGGAGTCAATAGTGAAGTTCAAAGGGTAGGGGCTAGGGCTTTGGGTTCTAAGTATCAAACATGGTCCAAATTATACCAAACTCTACCCAAGGCTTCTAAATATTATTTAGAGATTACCATAAAAATTTAGTGAATTTTTTATTTATTATGTGACACCCCATGTGTCAGTTTCTTGTTATGTCGGGAGATTTATCCCAATCTCCGATGCTAAGTGAAATTTTCTATTTCTCGATCACATTTATCTCCATTTATCAAGTTACTTGTGAAGGTTTCACCGATTTCTGGTTTTACTCGATCTCCAGAAGGCCAAAATTGGAGCCTGTTAAAACTTTTATTTCTCGGAATGAATGCCAACTCGATAATCATTCTCGATTTGTAATCTCGTCTAAAGCTCATTTAATCAAACTCTCGACTACTATTATTTGATCTAAGCTAGAGTCCAATTCCTCGAACTTCGATCGATGTTCAACTATTTTATCTGAGTCCGTACTCTTAGACGGAATACTCGATATGTCGTCCTCTAATCAAATTTATCCGACTCGGCCAAATATCTCATGTCCGAACCGAATTCAAAACCTCGTATCGACAGCGATTGTAAAATATCATGATTCGCTTTCTCCAACTAAAAAAATCCAAAGCCGATCAGAAATCTAAGAGAAAACATTTATTTCTAAAATAGCGCGCGTGGAATTATTTCCGAGCGAATTCAAATCAAACTCTCGGCCGAATTAATCGCTCAATCGTCCGTGCGCCGGAACTCTAATTCGCTCTATTCTCTATAGAAACGAATTCCGCGGGAGCATTTTTATTCGGAAAAATAATTTAGCGCGACCCGAGTGCGTGTTTTGGGCCAAGCCCATTCCAGCCCGGCCCATTTGGCCCATGAGAAAACCCTAACCCTAGTGCCCCTTCTATAAATAGGACCTCTCTCTCTTGCAAATTGGCAATTTTTCACTCCCACCCCTCCATTTCTTCCCAGCCGCCACCTTCTTCCTTCCCTGCCCCTTCTTCTTCACGGCAGCAACAGCCACCAGTGGGCTGCCCTCTCCTTCGCGCCCCCAGCCATGGCGCCCAAGTTCTCTGCTCCCATCTCCTCCCTGGCGCAGTGGGAGAAGCTCCCATGGGCGCCACCCCCTGCAGCTTCCCCTTGTCGGCGCCCAACAGCAGCACATCTCCCTCCCCTTTTTCTGTTCTTGCCATGGCCGAGCTCCCAGCCGGTCTTCTTCCCCAACGCCGGCCTCCATGGATGCACGGCTCCCACTCCCATGGCGCCTCTGCTCCTCCCATATAGGGCGTCCGACCCCCTGCTCCATCCGTCGACAGCCTCCCTTCCCATGGGGTCGAGCTTTTTCCCCTCGATGTTGGCTGCTTCCGAATGCCGAGCTCCCCTCCGATCCAGTTCAGCGCAGGGAGCAGCAACTCCCACGAATGGCGTCTAGAAATTTTTCCCAGCGCCTCCCTGTTCACCTTCCTCCCAGCCGGCTTCCCTCCCCTGCTGCTGCTCGCCCCTTCCTCCTTTTCCCTAGTGCGGCAGCAAGGAGCCCTTGCTCGGACTACAGCCACGGCGTCCAAGTCCCTGCGCCCAGCCCTTCGATCCAAAAACAGCAGCCCTGCGCCGGGCCCCTCTCCCAACCAGCACCCTCCCTGTTCCCCTAGACGACGATGTCCCTTCCCATGCCGCTGCTCAACCACGCGAGCTACCGCTTGACAAATGTCTGATCCATGCACAACCCTACTTCCTCATCTCCCATGGTGCTGCTCGTCGAGCCCTCCTTTTTTTGGATGCCGGCAAGAAAAATCGGTGCAGCAGCGCTCCGGTTCATTCTTCGCTCCCCGTCGTGTGTCATCGCTCTCGTGTTTGCTGCGCAGCCCCGTCTACGACGCCGTCGAAACCCGTGGTGAGAAACCCCCCCCCCCCCCCCCCCCCCGCTGTCCTTGATGTTTATTTTCCGATGTGTGTGATGTTCGAGGAACTACCACTAACAAATATGCGTGTTTTCGCAGCAAGAGGTCGATGCCGCGCTTCGCGCCTTGCCCGTTCGACGAAATGCCGAGCCTCGTGGACAGCCCGTGCGTCTAGTCCCGACTCGTTCAGGTTGATTGATTTATAGTTACAATACATATGCTTTGGTTGATGTCGGGCAGTGCATGTATATATGTGGGTGTATGTAAAGTGTTTCGGCTATACACGTTGGTAGGATCACATTTGCGGTTAGAGAGCAAGAGGTGGTTGATGTGTGCGATTTGTAGTTTTTCTGATTACGTTTTGGTCGATGTGGCATATATTGGTGTTTGAATATGTGTGGGAATAAAATGTTTTGGCTATATGTCGTGGCAAGGTCGCATTCGCGTTTTGGTAACCAAATGTGTCGTGTTTGTTTTATGTGATGAGTAAGTCTTGAGATACAAGTAATGTAAGGATTTAATTAGTGCATGTATGTGTGTGTGCCGTGGTGTATTATAGTGATTGTGGCGTAAGATAATTAGTTGAGGTGTGCGGGTATATGCCGTAATATGGTTATACTCGCAACAAAGAAATATGTATGTCTTGTGTAACACAACGTTTAGATTGCTATCGTATAATCATGTGAAGAATGCTCGTGATGGTTGTGTGATTGAGGAGTGATGTAGTGGCAAGCGAGAAGTAAGTTTAATTTTTCAACTGTTAGTGGATAGTATTTGTCGGTGTTGTCATGATTTTTGCTGTATGACAGATCGATGCTTAGCTTTATAAATTATTGCATTCCATTCCCTTTGGATAAATAAATGTCTTGTTGATCGATTAGAGGTCTTATATGAGCGTTATCGCAGCCCAATAATTATTGGAGGCGAGTAGCGTTCATGAGTCAATCCTTGCTAAAATTGAAGAACAGTCCGATAACATATGCACATAGGTGCTTTAGGTCTTTCAGTACCCAGTGTAAGTCTTATGGAGTTTTATGCCATGTTTTAATGTCTCTATGTTAGACCTCCTAAAATATGGTGTTTTAAGTGACTTGTGTGTTAACTAATTCGAGTGGAGAAATGGTTAAGAAAAACTAATTAACCTGCTTCAACCCATGTTTCGAGCTACAATGTCTAAAATGGTTTGCTATGTCTTATACGGCGTTAGCCAACTCATGTCAAGTAAGAGTCGATGGCGTAAGTGATTGTGATATATATACATGTGGTGTCTCGGATTGCGATAATAATAGGCAAGCCGACGTGTAGGTTATTTAGCGGGCTATGTCGTTGCTCTAGTTAGCCGAATTGTTAGATGGTTTGGTTAAGCTCGTAGTCACGATGATTGCTTGTTGTTGTCTAAACACGTATGGTTATGGTCGCGGATGAAAAGTATTAGCACTCATGTGA
Source organism: Zea luxurians (assembly GCA_029449295.1). Classification (NCBI taxonomy): domain Eukaryota; kingdom Viridiplantae; phylum Streptophyta; class Magnoliopsida; order Poales; family Poaceae; genus Zea; species Zea luxurians. Next base: position 242,642 of record JAOPSE010000790.1, on the reverse strand, counting down.
AGTCTAAGTTAAAATGCAAATTATTGGGTGGAAAGCGCTTTGATATTCATATATGCCGGATTTGATGATTGTGGTGAATGCGTTGATTAAATTGTGTATGGTAGTTTTAGCGCGCGAAACAACTTGTATAAAAATTTGTAAGTCTACTTGTTAGTTCTCACTTGGATATTTTAACTCTAACAATTGTCAAAGTGTTAGAATAATTCAAGTATCTAGAACACGGCAATTCTTGAATTGTATAGGAGCTGAAATTTATTAGTTGCTGTTTTGGACGGCATGCAGTGATTTCCTCGTGTTGTATGTTTGATAAACTAAATCATGTTTTCTGTAGAAAAGCCATATAGAAAAGTTGTAGATAACCTTATGATCTTGTTGGTGTTAAAATTTGACAGCCATAAGTCTGACCGTTTAGGAGTTATGCTGTTCACAAATTCAGTAACTGAATCTGTCCAATTTCTGTACAGATTTCAGAGATTGAATTGTTTGCTTAAGTTAATGTTACAATCTTGTCGGGGACCATAATTAGGGGTACCATCAAGACGCCTAATTCTCAGCTGGTAACCCCCATCAGCATAAAGCTGCAGAGGCCTGATGGGTGCGATTAAATCAGGGATCAGTCCATACGAGCGACTCGATCACGCCTCGCCCGAGCCTAGCCTCGGGCAAGGGCAGCCGACCCCGAGATGTTTCTGTCTCGCCCGAGGCCCCCTTTTAACGGCAGACGCATCTCCGGCTCGCCCGAGGCCTTGCCTTCGCTAAGAAGCAACCCTAACTAAATCGCCGCGCCGACCGACCGAGTCGCAGGGGCATTTAACGCAAAGGTAGCGTGACACCTTTATCCTGACGCGCGCCCCCCGACAGAGCCGAAGTGACCGCCGTCACTTCGCCGCTCCACTGACCGGTCTGACAGAAGGACAGCGCCGCCTGCGCCATTCCGACTGCAGTGCCACTTGACAGAGTGAGACTGACAGGCAGTCAGGCCTTGGCAAAGGCGCCATAGGAAGCTCCGCCCGACCCAGGGCTCGGACTCGGGCTAAGGCCCTGGAAGACGGCGAACTCCGCTCCGCCCGACCCAGGGCTCGGACTCGGGCTAAGGCCCCGGAAGACGGCGAACTCCGCTCCGCCCGACCCAGGGCTCGGACTCGGGCTAAGGCCCCGGAAGACGGCGAACTCCGCTCCGCCCGACCCAGGGCTCGGACTCGGGCTAAGGCCCCGGAAGACGGCGAACTCCGCTCCACCCGACCCAGGGCTCGGACTCGGGCTAAGGCCCCGGAAGACGGCGAACTCCACTCCGCCCGACCCAGGGCTCGGACTCGGGCTAAGGCCCCGGAAGACTGTGAACTCCGCTCCGCCCGACCCAGGGCTCGGACTCGGGCTAGGCCCCGAAAGACGACGAACTCCGCTCCGCCCGACCCCAGGGGTCGGACTCCGCCCTGGCCTCTGCCGAACGACCTCCGCCTCGCCCGACCCAGGAGCTCGGGCTCGGCCTCGGCCATGCAGGACAGACTCGACCTCGGCTTCGGAGGAGCCTCCACGTCGCCCGACCTAGGACACAAGTCCGCCACGTCGACAGGAAGCGCCATCATCACCCTACCCCGAGCCGACTCGGGCCGCAGGGAACAAGACCGGCGTCCCATCTGGCTAGCTCCGCCAGATAGGCAATGATGGCGCCCCTCTAGACCCATGACGACGGCGGCTCTCAGCTCCCTTACGGAAGCAGGGGGACGTCAGCAAGGGCCCAACCGCTCCGACAGCTGTCGCTCCGCCAGGCTCCGTTGCTCCTCCGACAGCCACGACACCACACCAGCTGGGTGCCAAGATCTCTCCGGCTGCCACACAGGCATGTACTTAGGGCGCTAGCTCACCCCCGCTAGACACGTAGCACCTTGCTACACCCCCATTGTACACCTGGATCCTCTCCTTACGCCTATAAAAGGAAGGACCAGGGCCTTCTTAGAAAAGGTTGGCCGCGCGGGGACGAGGACGGGGCAGGCGCTCTCTTGGGGCCGCTCGCTTCCCTCACCCGCGTGGACGCTTGTAACCCCCTACTACAAGCGCACCCGACCTGGGCGCGGGTCAAACACAAAGGCCGCGGGATTCCCACCTCTCTCACGACTCATCTCCGGCCACCTCGCTTTTCCCCCCTTCGCACTCGCCCATGCACTCGACCCATCTGGGCTGGGGCACGCGGCACACTCACTCGTCGGCTTAGGGACCCCCCCGGTCTCGAAACGCCGACAGTTGGCGCGCCAGGTAGGGGCCTGCTGCATGTTGACGAGCAGCTTCCCGTCAAGCTCCAGATGGGCAGTCTCCAACGACCTCTCCAACCCGGGACGGTGCTCCATTTCGGGAGTCTCGAGTTCATGTCTCTCGACGGCAGCTACGACATGATACTCCTTCCACCGCCGCGCGATGACGACAATGGCGGCCGACAGCCCGCCCACCGGCGGCGGAATCGACGACGTCTTCCCCGCGTGGTGGAAGAACAACATTCGAGCTCGCCCCGTCCTCTCCCCCGCCATCGGAGGAGGAGGCGGGGCAACCAGGGCCGAGCGGGAGGCCGCGCTCCGTCGGCTGTCGAGCGAACCGACGTCCCCAGCGCCCCAACGGAGGGCGCGTCGGGCGTCAACCTCGCGTTTGAGACGAAGGCGAGCGCCGTCCCCCCGCGACACGCCAATCCCGAGCAAGTGGACGACGCCAACACGCTCGCGGAGGGCCTGCAGGACGTCGCCCTCGTACCCAAGACGACGGCGCAATCAGTCCCCGACGTGACTGTGTCGCTCCTCGTCGACCAAAAGGTACCGACTGATTCCCATCCTACGTCATTTCGACTCGGCCTCAACCCGCCTAGCGACCTCGCTTTGGCGGGCGCTCACATTGAGGCGAGTGCAACCCCACTGGGGTTTCGTGTGCGGTCGCCTTGGGACCGATTGACGGACGTCTCGACCTACGGGCCCTCTGGGTCCGAGGAAGATGACGATCCCAGCATCTGCTGGGATTTCTCTGGATTTGGCAACCCCAGTGCCATGCGGGACTTTATGACCGCATGTGATTACTGCCTCTCCGACTGTTCCGACGGCAACCGCAGCCTTGACGACAAGGACTGCGACCCGAGCCGCGAATGTTTCCACGTCGAGCTAGGGGATCCCTCCGAAGGCAACCATCTCGGCATGCCGGAGGACGGTGATCTCCCTAGGCCGGTGCCTCGCGCCGACATCCCGCGGGAGCTAGCTGTGGTCCCCGTTCCGGCGGGGGGTCACGACCCACAGCTCGAGCAAGTCCGCGGGGCGCAGGCCAGGCTCGACGAGGGAGCAGGAGCGCTCGAGTCGATCCGCCGGGACGTCGGGCAGGTATGGGCGGGCCAACCCCCGGCCGGAGAAACACGTCATCTGCCCCAGGGTTTCCAGCACCGCGTCGCCAACGATGTCAGGGACAGGCCGCCACCCGCATCCAGTGGGGTCGGTTAGAACCTGGCAGCCGCAGCGATGCTCCTCCGCGCGATGCCGGAGCCATCAACCACCGAGGGTCGACGAATCCAGGGGGAGCTCAAGAATCTCCTGGAAGGCGCTGCGGCCCGGCGGGCCGAGAGCTCTGCCTCCCGAAGGCAGGGGTACCCCTCGGAACCTCATGCCGCGACTTTCCGATTCATGCGGGAAGCGTCGGTCTACACCGGGCGCACGCGCAACACCGCACCTGCGGCCCCGGGCCACCTCGGCAACGAGCACCATCGTCGCGAGGGCCCGCCTCGACGAAAGGGTGCACCGAGGCTACCACCCCAGGCATGGGGGATGCTACGACAGTGGGGAGGATCGGAGTCCCTCGCCCAAACCACCCGGTCCGCAGGCCTTCAGCCGAGCCATCCGGCGGGCGCCGTTTCCGGCCCGTTTCCGACCCCCGACTCTATCACAAAGTACTCGGGGGAGACGAAACCGGAATTGTGGCTCGCAGACTACCGCCTGGCCTGCCAACTGGGTGGAACGGACGACGACAACCTCATCATCCGCAACCTACCCCTGTTCCTCTCCGACACTGCTCGCGCCTGGTTGGAGCACCTGCCTCCGGGGCAGATCTCCAACTGGGAGGATTTGATCCAAGCCTTCGCCGGCAACTTCCAGGGCACGTACGTGCGCCCCGGGAATTCCTGGGACCTCCGAAGCTGCCGGCAATAGCCGGGAGAGTCTCTTCGGGACTACATCCGGCGATTCTTGAAGCAGCGCACCGAGCTGCCCAACATCACCGACTCCGATGTCATCAGCGCGTTCCTTACCGGCACCACCTGCCGTGACCTAGTGAGCAAGTTGGGTGGCAAGACCCCCACCGGGGCGAGCGAGCTGATGGACATCGCCACCAAGTTCGCCTCTGGCCAGGAGGCGGTCGAGGCCATCTTCCGAAAGGACAAGCAGCCCCAGCGCCGCCCGTCGGAAGATGCTCCCGAGGCGTCTACTCCGCGCGGCGCCAAGAAGAAAGGCAAGAAGAAGTCACAAGCGAAACGCGACGCCGCCGACGCAGACCTTGTCGCCGCCGCCGAGTACAAGAACCCTCGGAAGCCCCCCGGAGGTGCTAACCTCTTCGACAAGATGCTCAAGGAGACGTGCCCTTACCATCAGGGGCCCGTCAAGCACACCCTCGAGGAGTGCGTCATGCTTCGGCGCCACTTCCACCGGGCCGGGCCACCCGCAGACGGTGGCAGGGCCCTCGACGACGACAAAAAGGAAGATCACCAAGCAGGAGAGTACCCCGAGGTCCGCGACTGCTTCATGATCTACGGAGGGCATGCGGCGAATGCCTCGGCTCGGCATCGCAAGCGAGAGCGTCGGGAGGTCTACTCGGTGAAGGTGGCGGCGCCAGTCTACCTAGACTAGTCCGACAAGCCCATCACCTTCGACCAAGCTGACCACCCCGACCACGTGCCGAGCTCGGGGAAATACCCGCTCGTCGTCGATCCCATCATCGGCGACGTCAGGCTCACCAAGGTCCTGATGGATGGGGGCAGCTGCCTCAACATCATCTACGCCGAGACCCTCAGGCTCCTGCGCGTCGATCTGTCCTCCGTCCGAGCAGGAGCTGCGCCCTTCCACGGGATCATTCCTGGGAAGCGCGTCCAGCCCCTCGGACGGTTCGACCTTCCTGTCTGCTTCAGAACGCCCTCCAACTTCCGAAGGGAGATTCTGACGTTCGAGGTGGTCGGGTTCCGAGGGACCTACCACGCGGTATTGGGGAGGCCATGCTACGCGAAGTTCATGGCCGTCCCCAACTACACCTACCTGAAGCTCAAGATGTCGGGCCCCAACGGGGTCATCACCGTCGGCCCCACGTACAAACACGCGTTCGAATGCGACGTGGAGTGCATGGAGTACGCCGAGGCCCTCGCCGAGTCCGAGGCCCTCATCGCCGACCTGGAAAACCTCTCCCGAGAGGTGCCAGACGTGAAGCGACACGCCGGCAATTTCGAGCCAGCGGAGACGGTTAAGGCCGTCCCTCTCGACCCCAGTGGCGACACCTCCAAGCAGGTCCGGATCGGTTCCGGGCTCGACCCTAAAAAGGAAGCAGTGCTCATCGACTTTCTCCGCGCAAACGCCGACGTCTTTGCGTGGAGTCCCTCGGACATGCCCGGCATACCGAGGGATGTCGCCGAGCACTCGCTGGATATTCGGGCCGGAGCCCGACCGGTCAGGCAGCCTCTGCGCCGATTCGACGAGGAGAAGCGCAGAGTGATAGGTGAGGAGATCCACAAGCTGATGGCAGCAGGGTTCATCAAAGAGGTATTCCATCCCGAATGGCTTGCCAACCCTGTGCTTGTGAGAAAGAAAGGGGGGAAATGGCGGATGTGTGTAGACTACACTGGTCTCAACAAAGCATGTCTGAAGGTTCCCTACCCTCTACCTCGCATCGATCAAATCGTGGATTCCACTGCTGGGTGCGAAACCCTGTCTTTCCTCGATGCCTACTCAGGGTATCATCAAATCAAGATGAAAGAGTCCGACCAACTCGCGACTTCTTTCATCACGCCCTTCGGCATGTACTGCTATGTCACCATGCCGTTCGGTTTGAGGAACGCGGGTGCGACGTACCAGCGGTGCATGAACCATGTGTTCGGCGAACACATCGGTCGCACGGTCGAGGCCTATGTCGATGACATCGTAGTCAAGACAAGGAAAGCCTCCGACCTCCTCTCCGACCTTGAAGTGACATTCCGGTGTCTCAAGGCAAAGGACGTCGAGCTCAATCCCGAGAAGTGTGTCTTCGGGGTGCCCCGAGGCATGCTCCTGGGGTTCATCGTCTCCGAGCGGGGCATCGAAGCCAACCCGGAGAAAATCACAGCCATCACCAGCATGGGGCCCATCAAGGACTTAAAAGGCATACAGAGGGTCATGGGATGTCTCGCGGCCTTGAGCTGTTTCATCTCACGCCTCGGCGAAAGAGGCCTGCCTCTGTACCGCCTCTTAAGGAAGGCCGAGTGCTTCACTTGGACCCCCGAGGCCGAGGAAGCTCTCGGGAACCTGAAGGCGCTTCTCACCCAGGCGCCTATCTTGGTACCCCCAGCTGATGGAGAAGCCCTCTTGGTCTACGTCGCCGCGACCACTCAGGTGGTTAGCGCCGCGATTGTGGTCGAAAGGCAAGAAGAGGGGCATGCATTGCCCGTTCAGAGGCCAGTTTACTTCGTCAGCGAGGTGCTGTCCGAAACCAAGGTCCGCTACCCACAAGTTCAGAAGCTACTGTATGCAGTAATCCTGACGAGGCGAAAGTTGTGACATTACTTCGAGTCTCATCCGGTAACTGTGGTGTCATCCTTCCCCCTGGGGGAGATCATCTAGTGCCGAGAGGCCTCGGGCAGGATCGCAAAGTGGGCGGTGGAAATCATGGGCGAGACAATCTTGTTCGCCCCTCGGAAGGCCATCAAGTCCTAGGTACTGGCGGACTTCGTAGCCGAATGGGTCGACACCCAGCTGCCGACGGCTCCGATCCAACTAGAGCTCTGGACCATGTTTTTCGACGGGTCGCTGATGAAGACGGGAGCCGGCGCGGGCCTGCTCTTCGTCTCGCCCCTCGGGAAACACCTACGCTACGTGCTGCGTCTCCATTTCCCGGCGTCCAATAATGTGGCTGAGTACGAAGCTCTGATCAACGGATTGCGAATCGCCATCGAGCTAGGGGTCCGACGCCTCGACGCTCGCGGCGACTCGCAGCTCGTCATCGACCAAGTCATGAAGAACTCCCACTGTCGCGACCCGAAGATGGAGGCCTACTGCGATGAGGTTCGGCGCCTGGAAGACAAGTTCTACGGGCTCGAGCTTAACCACATCGCCCGGCGCTACAACGAGACTGCGGACGAGTTGGCAAAGATAGCCTCGGGGCGAACCACGGTTCCCCCGAACGTCTTCTCCTGGGATCTGCACCAACCCTCCGTCAAGATCGACGACACGCCCGAGTCCGAGGTACCCTCGGCCCAGCCCGAGGCGTCCTCGGTTCAGTCCGAGGTACCCTCGGCCCATCCCGAGGCGTCCTCGGTTCAGCCCGAGGTACCCTCGGCCCCCGAGGGCGAGGCGCTGCGCATCGAGGAGGAGCGGAGCGAGGTCACGCCTGATCAAGATTGGCAGACCCCGTACCTGCACTATCTCCGCCAAGGAGAGCTACCCCTCGACCAAGCCGAGGCTCGGCGGGTAGCACGACGCGCCAAGTCGTTCGTCCTGCTGGGCGATGAGAAGGAGCTTTACCACCGCAGCCCCTCGGGCATCCTCCAGCGATGCATCTCCATCGCCGAAGGTCAGGAACTCCTGCAAGAGATACACTCGGGGGCTTGCGGCCATCATGCAGCGCCCCGAGCCCTCGTTGGGAACGCTTTCCGGCAAGGCTTCTACTGACCGACGGCGGTGGCTGACGCCACTAGAATCGTCCGCACCTGCGAAGGGTGTCAATTCTATGCGAAGCAGACCCACCTGCCCGCTCAGGCTCTGCAGACGATACCCATCACCTGGCCCTTCGCTGTGTGGGGTCTGGACCTCGTCGGCCCTCTGCAGAAGGCGCCCGGGGGCTACACACCTGCTGGTCGCCGTCGACAAATTCTCCAAGTGGATCGAGGTCCGACCCCTAAACAACATCAGGTCTGAGCAGGCGGTGGCGTTCTTCACCAACATCATCCATCGCTTCGGGGTCCCAAACTCCATCATCACCGACAACGGCACCCAGTTCACCGACAGAAAATTCTTGGATTTTTGCGAGGATCACCACATCCGGGTGGACTGGGCTGCCGTAGCTCATCCCATGTCGAATGGGCAAGTAGAGCGTGCCAACGGCATGATTCTACAAGGGCTCAAGCCTCGGATTTACAACGACCTCAACAAGTTTGGCAAACGATGGATGAAGGAACTCCCCTCGGTGGTCTGGAGCCTGAGGACAACGCCGAGCCGAGCCACGGGTTTCACGCCGTTCTTCCTGGTCTACGGGGCCGAGGCCGTCTTGCCCACTGATCTGGAATACGGCTCCCCGAGGACGAGGGCCTACGACGATCAAAGCAACCAAGCTAGCAGAGAAGACTCGCTGGACCAGCTGGAAGAGGCTCGGGACAGGGCCTTACTACACTCGGCGCGGTATCAGCAGTCCCTGCGACGCTACCACGCCCGAGGGGTCCGACCCCGAGACCTCCAGGTGGGCGACCTGGTGCTTCGACTGCGGCAAGACGCCCGAGGGAGGCACAAGCTCACGCCCCCCTGGGAGGGGCCATTCGTCATCGCCAAAGTTCTGAAGCCTAGAACGTACAAGCTGGCCAACAGTCAAGGCGAGGTCTACGGCAACGCTTGGAACATCCAACATCTACGTTGCTTCTACCCTTAAGATGTTTCCAAGTTGTTCATATACCCCGCACCCACGCAAAGTTTAGTCAACAAGGAAGGGTCGGCCTCGCCTCGGCAAAGCCCGACCCTCCCTCGGGGGCTAAAAGGGGGGAAACCCCCTCTGCGTCAAAATTTTCCTCGAAACAAAAATCTCTTCTACCAGAATATCTTTCGTGCTTTTTGACTACTTCGAAAAGTGGGTCCTGGAAACGACGGAGTACACGTAAGCAGCCAAGGCTGACCGAGCCGAGGGACTCCTACGCCTCCAGGATACGGATACCTCACTCATCACCTTCTGCGATAAGTAACTCGCGTTCGGATAAAGTGACTCCGCGGATCGAACAAGTCTTTACGTTCGGAAGCCCTTCTGCCGAAGCGATCCTTCGAGCCTTCTCGACCGAGTCGGTGACAGGGCCTCATGGACGGGTGAAAGTACGCGTAAGCGGCAAGGCCGACCGAGCCGAGGGACTCCCACGCCTCCGGGATACGGATACCTCACTCATCACCTTCCGCAAGAAGCAACATCCCTGTTACCGACAAAAAGTCCAGATACTCGAAACAAGAGGAAAAGAGACGCAGCTTTACAACGCAGCGAGGGTGTGTGTTCTGGCCTCGACGGCCGCACGAGGCGCACGCTACAAGACAATCTGATCCTGCAGGCTCGGTTCTTGACGTTGGAAGAGGGCAGCAACACCCTCGGCATCGACGGCACCTTCGGCGAGGCCCGACCTAGCCTCGGACGGCGACATGGTCCGAGGTTCTCCGCTCCGAAGGACGACGTCATCACTACGCCCGGGCAATCGCTGCCAGGGACTTCTCCGGGAATACGGCCCGAGCAGGCGGCTCAGCCGGTCACCCCTGGGGCCTCGGCCAACCATCTTCCGAGGGCGCCAGCCCGGTCCGAAGCCTCGGCTGATCAACTCCGACGTCGATCCTGCCAATGGACAACCTGGCTAGGCTCCGGCCAACCAGGTTTCATTTTTGAGCCAACTCCGCCTCTGTTCATACTGATATCGCTACCCCTGGCCTCGGCTCGTCGAAGAGCGGCCGAGGGGTCTCTTTAACTAAGCTAGAGGAGCCTCGGACGGCAGGGCCGACCGAGCCGAGGGACTCCTACGCCTCCGGGATACGGATACCTCACTCGTCACCTTGACACGGGGCGACTCATGCTTGGTGAAGCGGTTCAGATAGTCAACAGACGAGTCTTAGTGCTCAAGAATGGGGAAAAAATACGGCTCCGTGCCGACGTTACATACATGTTCAGGCCCCGAAAGCCGTAATGAACAGAAAATCCTGGCATTCGAAGTGCCATTACAAACGGAACTCCGGTTCCCCCTCCACAGGTACGAACAACCCCACTCGATAGGGGTGAGCCTGCGGAGCAACAGAAGACCGACGAACGTCATGTCATCGCCCGCCCCGACAGCGGCGGCGATGAAGACTTCTGTCCCGGGGGGCCGAACAGCAGCAGTGATGACCTCGGGGCGGATGCTGCTGCTGGGAGGCCCCCGCCCATGCCCGAACTCGAGAGGCAAGGACGGGCAGAAGGCCGTAGAGTTGGAGGTCGGTCCGTGGCCAGCCCTAGCTATCGCGCCGGCGGAAGAACCTCTTCCAGCTTCCGTGGCAGATGCTGGCGCCACGAGCGGCTCCGAAGCCACTCGCGTCCGAAGGCCAGGCACGCTGCAGATGCCAGCGCCACGGACGACGACCGCTCCTCCCTCCGATCACTGAGTAAAGGAGCGGGCCGCCGCCCACACGGGGGCCGACCTCAACTCGGCACACTCCCCTCCCCAGCCCTGGTGATGAAAATCCTTGAGGCTGAGGGAGGGGTAGAGGCCGCAGCCCGGCTCGCTTTCCCCCACCATCAAGCCGGAGGTCACCATCTTGGGTGACCGCCGGTGGAGGGGTGCAACCGGGCTGCATGATGAAAATCCTTGAAGCCGAACGATGGCTGAAAGGTACCAACTCCCACGGAGTTGCGTTCCTCCAACGATGAGGCGAAAAGACGGCGGTTTCCTCCATCCGGGGGCTTGGAAGGTGGAAAGACACGGTGCATCAGGGAGGAAGAAGACATGGTCGCCTTACGGAAGGGGTCGCCCTCCTTTTAAAGGCGACTCTCCCTGCTTGCGCCCGCAACTGTCACGGGCTGAGTCTTCTCCAACAACGCTCCAAAGCCCTCCCCTGCGGCGCGGGGGCTGGGTCCCGCATGTCATGCAGACCGGCTCCAAGCAGAAGAAGCCAAACCGCCGCGCGTGGTGCACGCAACCGCCCAGCGGTTACAAGTGACCCTCCACTTTTGCCCAGACCAACGGGCGAAAGGGGCAAGCAGCCATGCAGGCGGCATGCAATCGCGCCAAGTGGACGCGCCTCTTCGACTCCCGACACACCAGCACGGAGGCCCAGGCCCACGCGTCGCGCGACCGGCGCGCCGGATGCTGCATGCAAGCGACTGTACCGCCTGTGCCACCACCGCGCCTCCTCGAACGCGGAACCAATACCGCGACTCGAGGCAACCCAGCGCGCGACCCAGCAGCGCCAGCCTGACGCAGCGGCCAACGCGGCCAAAGGTGGGCCGGCAGTAATGACGGTGGCAGGCGCGCGGGAACAGCGGTCACGTCGTCAGCCAAGCTCACGTCCCATCCGGAGGCCGCGAGAGAACCCCCTCTCACGGCGTGAAGACAACGCGCCCGTGATCCGTTACTCGAACGGCTCGCGCACGCGCAACGGCAGCCCCGCCAACTACTCGCCCCATCGCATCAACTCCGCGGCTGGACAGGCGGCGCTTCTGGCAGGAGCAGCGGGCGACGCTTCGCCTTCGCCGAAACAACCGCGCCAAAAAAGGTACGCCGCGTCGTTCGGTTTCGTATCCTTTTTCCTTTTTTCCTCTTTCTCTATCTCTTGCGACAGGGACCGGGAAAGGGGGATACCCCGAAAGGGATCCTTCCCCGTGAAGGAACTAGGCTCCGAGCCTCCTTACTGATCAGGGGTTCGAAGGCTGGCCCCCCGGAGGGTTCAACAGCCGCCTCAGATCGCGTGGGCCCTACACCCACTACTGGTCAGAGGTTCGAAGGCCGGCCCCCCGAAGGGTTCCACGGCCGCCTCAGGCTACTCGGGCTCCGCGCCCATTACTGATCAGGGGTTCGAAGGCTGGCCCCCAAAGGGTTCACAGTCGCCTTAGACACCGAGCGAGGGATGACCAGGGGTACGTTCGATACATAACCGAGGCTCGGGCTGCGCTCCCGAGGTACCCTAGGACATTTCCGAGACCAGCGGGAGCGATTTTGTAACGGAATCCCATCGGAGGGAGGCATCGAGCCCTCGGACCCCGTCGCCAGGGGACCGGGTCCGGCAGATCACCTGCAGGTACTTTTGGGCGTGCCTCTGGGCCCCTAGCCGACCCCCAACGAACGGGGCACGGACGTCCACTCGGATTACCCGCTTGCAGCTCACCGGAGACACCATGTTCGGTGCCCATCGAGGGTAACATGGCGCTCTCCCCCCCTCCTCCTTGCGGAAAGGCGACGTAGGGGCATATGTAAAAAAGCCGAGTCTGTCCCTGATCACCCTCTCGCCCTGTGCGGAGGCTCGGGGGATGCTCTCGCAAACCCGGCTCCGGCCAAACCGTTGATAGCGTCAACATACCAGCCCGAGAACTTGGGCCCCGACCGTGCACCCGGGCTACGGCCAGTTCGCATGAGGGAACCACCAGACCAGCCGAAGCATTACGCAAGGCATTAAGACCTCGAAGGAGTGAAACCACTCCTCCGAGGCCTCGGGGGCTACACCCGGCGGGTGCGCTAGCGCGCACCCACCGGAACAAAATGCAACCGAGAAAGGCTGGTCCCCTTGCAAAAAAGTGCGACGAAAGCCTCCAAGCGAGTGCAAACACTCCCTTCGAGGCTCGGGGGCTACTGTCGGGGACCATAATTAGGGGTACCCTCAAGACGCCTAATTCTCAGCTGGTAACCCCCATCATCATAAAGCTGCAGAGGCCTGATGGGTGCGATTAAATCAGGGATCAGTCCATACGAGCGACTCGATCACGCCTCGCCCGAGCCTAGCCTCGGGCAAGGGCAGCTGACCCCGAGATGTTTCCGTCTCGCCCGAGGCCCCCTTTTAACGGCAGACGCATCTCCGGCTCGCCCGAGGCCTTGCCTTCGCTAAGAAGCAACCCTGACTAAATCGCCGCGCCGACCGACCGAGTCGCAGGGGCATTTAACGCAAAGGTAGCCTGACACCTTTATCCTGACGCGCGCCCCCCGGCAGAGCTGAAGTGACCGCCATCACTTCGCCGCTCCACTGACCGGTCTGACAGAAGGACAGCGCCGCCTGCGCCATTCCGATTGCAGTGCCACTTGACAGAGTGAGACTGACAGGCAGTCAGGCCTTGCCAAAGGCGCCATAGGAAGCTCCGCCTGACCCAGGGCTCGGACTCGGGCTAAGGCCCTGGAAGACGGCGAACTCCGCTCCGCCCGACCCAGGGCTCGGACTCGGGCTAAGGCCCCGGAAGACGGCGAACTCCGCTCCGCCCGACCTAGGGCTCGGACTCGGGCTAAGGCCCCGGAAGACAGCGAACTCCGCTCCGCCCGACCCAGGGCTCGGACTCGGGCTAAGGCCCCGGAAGACGGCGAACTCCGCTCCGCCCGTCCCAGGGCTCGGACTCGGGCTAAGGCCCCGGAAGACGGCGAACTCCGCTCCGCCCGACCCAGGGCTCGGACTCGGGCTAAGGCCCCGGAAGACGGCGAACTCCGCTCCGCTCGACCCAGGGCTCGGACTCGGGCTAGGCCCTGGAAGACGACGAACTCCGCTCCGCCCGACCCCAGGGGTCGGACTCCGCCCTGGCCTCTGCCGAACGACCTCCGCCTCGCCCGACCCAGGAGCTCGGGCTCAGCCTCGGCCATGCAGGACAGACTCGACCTCGACTTCGGAGGAGCCTCCACGTCGCCCGACCTAGGACACAAGTCCGCCACGTCGACAGGAAGCGCCATCATCACCCTACCCCGAGCCGACTCGGGCCGCAGGGAACAAGACCGGCGTCCCATCTGGCTAGCTCCGCCAGATAGGCAATGATGGCGCCCCGCTAGACCCATGACGACGGCGGCTCTCAGCTCCCTTACGGAAGCAGGGGGACGTCAGCAAGGGCCCAACCGCTCCAACAGCTGTCCCTCCGCCAGGCTCCGTTGCTCCTCCGACAGCCACGACACCACACCAGCTGGGTGCCAAGATCTCTCCGGCTGCCACACAGGCATGTACTTAGGGCGCTAGCTCACCCCCGCTAGACACGTAGCACCTTGCTACACCCCCATTGTACACCTGGATCCTCTCCTTACGCCTATAAAAGGAAGGACCAGGGCCTTCTTAGAAAAGGTTGGCCGCGCGGGGACGAGGACGGGGAAGGCTCTCTCTTGGGCCGCTCGCTTCCCTCACCCGCGTGGACGCTTGTAACCCCCTACTGCAAGCGCACCCGACCTGGGCGCGGGTCGAACACGAAGGCCGCGGGATTCCCACCTCTCTCACGACTCGTCTCCGGCCACCTCGCTTTTCCCCCCTTCGCGCTCGCCCACGCGCTCGACCCATCTGGGCTGGGGCACGCGGCACACTCACTCGTCGGCTTAGGGACCCCCCAGTCTCGAAACGCCGACAAATCTGTTCATGGTCATTATAATAAAGTTGTAGATTCTTTTCTTATCTTGCGTTTGTTAAAATTTAACAACCATAGGCCTGACAGATTAGGAGTTATGAATTTTACAAAGTGGTTGCTGTGTTCTGTCCACTGTCAGAACAGATTTTGAAAACTGAATTGTTTGATTTGGTTAAACATAGAATCACTTCTTGGTGATTATAAAAGTTATGTAGTACTTTTTCGAATCTTTCCAAAACATCTTGGATCACTCTTTTTGGTGATCTGAAGATTAAGTTATGAATGTTTAAAGTGAGAAGACTGAATCTATCTAGTTCTGGACAGCAACGTCTTATAGTGTCTTTTATCCTTAGTTAAATATTGAATCACCTTGAGATGTTTATAAATGATATGTAGAAAATTTTACTACCTTTTTAGAAAGTCTAGGATCAATTTGTTTGGATGTGTGAATCTTTAGTTGTGAATTTTTGAAGTTGCAAGTCTGAATCTGTCCAAATCTGGACAGAGCTGCTGTGTTTCCACAATTCAACCTTGCTAAGTATTGAATCATGTTGTGATGAAAATACCAAAGTTGTAGTTCACTTTTTCAGTTTTCCAGAAAGTCCTAGTTTGATATTTTTGGACTAATAATTGAAGAGTTATGATTAAAACAAGTGACTATTGTATTGCTGTCCAAAAATTCTGCTAGTGCTTATTTGATTGTTAGTTCACCCTTTTTGGCTAAAAATGGTTGGTTAGCACTAAATTAGAATAGACTTGCCATGACTAAGCTTAATAATACAAGTGTGTCATATTTTATATGTTTCTTCTCTAGTTGAATGTGATATAGGAGTTTCATAGACATTGATGCCTAGGTCCTTTTTAAACTTACATTGTCTTGGTTGCTCCTGCGTAGTCGATAGGAGAACAAATGAATGACTAAGGTGAGCGTAGTAAATGCGTGTACTTGTGATGTTATTTTTGTGTTTCGTAATTACATAAAATATTTTTCATCTTTTAATGGTGTTAATGTGGAACGTCGATAATGTGTAGATAACTAAAGCGAACATGTGATTGTTACGGTGTCTTCCATTTTATTGTTTAGTTCGCCACTGCGTCCTTGTATATCTTGTGCTACTTTTGTGCTACTGTCATTATATTCATACATATGCATCTTGCATCTCATTTAGGACCGAGAGATGACGCTCATGCAAATGGTCTGGTGCCAACCACAAGATGTCGTTGGTGGACGACCTGAAGAATGGACTTAACCAGTGGATGCTCGCCAAGCGAGTACCTCCCCCAGCAAACACTATCTAAGTGTTAAATTAAAGGCAAGCCCCAGTTTTATGCATAACCAGTTCTATATATTATTTTACTTCACTTAATGATTGTAGGATTGAATGTGCACTTAAGTGTAGGAGTTGTTTGAAACCCTAGTTGCATTAACTCAGGATTCCTATTGAGATGGATACTAGTATGCTAGGTCGAGTAGCTGCTTTGCTAATTAGGGATCTCGGTAGAAGTCGAGTGATTTTTCCAGCACTCGCGCGAGGTCAGGAATTGGTTGTATCCACATTCATAGCATAATGATGTTGGTCTGTAGACAACAATCCATGGGGATTGATTGTCTACGAGGTGGAAATTGGAATAAGGATTAAGGTGTGGTACCATGAGTCAAGCGTTTGAACGTACTAATCATATGCCGAGAAATATGGTAAATCGGTAGGCCTAGTACCTGATTGAACCTACCAGCAGACATATCCCCTCACGCGACCTGAGACGTGGTCTCCCATTCCGGTTATGGTGGGTACAAGTGCGGTCACTGCACGACGGCAGGTGGGGTCAGTGAGGCATTGTACGCCAAGGCGGTGATCCCTGATCTGTTGCCAGAGAATCGATGGGGACGGTTGATGTGTGTGGGGACGAAGTGCCTCGCCACGTCGTGTGTTTAGGTTTAACTTGCAAGGTTTAAAAACTCGATTCGAATCGTCTGCTTCTCGCAGCTAATGAGACTGCTTGATCCATGCTGCTACATTGAGTAATAAGTGGAAATGAGGTGACTCGCAAAAGATGTTGATTGGTAAAAATGTTTGATACCATGTATGAATAGCTAGGTACACATCTAGTTTAAAAGGAGCATACTAAAACTTGAAAAGCTAAAACTTGATTTTTAGGCTCAGCTAGTGCTTTTGGCAAACCAAACCCCTCAGCCAAACAGCTACATGTCTAGAGGTCGAGGAGTAGACTTCTCACACCGGGTAAGTCTAGCTGAGTATTAGTATACTCAGCCTTGCTTGTGGCATAATTTTTGCAGGTACCTCCTTGTTGTGGTTAATGGTGTGACTTGGCCTCCATCCCTGCCACCGGGATAGACGGTCGAGTGGGTTACTGCTTCCGCAGGGGAGGACCAGGAGGAGTAGCGTGGCCAGGCTTCGCCATGTTACTCGGTTTTCTCCGTTAGTTATTTCCGCTGCATTAAAATTTATGGTTATTATTTCTGAAACTCCGATAATGTAATCACTAATGATACTTATTAAATTTGTGGTATTATGTTTTATTGTATTTCTCTGTTCCTCACCTTCTTGTCAGCTAGTGGTATTTGATCCTGGATAAGTGGCTTTATCGGACTAGATCCGATGGACTGACGGGTTATTTCTGTTTAAGTATGTTGCTGCCCTTAAGGGTGCGACTTGGGCACTTAAGCTGGAATAATTCGAGTGATTCTGCCACAGCTGGTATCGGAGCGAATACCATCACAGAGAAGTCAATAAGTCATAAATACCAACTTTTTAAAAGTAAAAACTTGCTTAGAAACCCAGTTGGATAGATGTTAGGACGATAAGGATAGACCTAGGACGTGAAGCCTTAGGAAATAGATGGGTAGCTAGGTGGCTATTTATATATGCCATAAAGGCTACTACTACTATTAATAAGGATGCTATAGCAAGCACCCAAAAAGTAGTTAGGTCTGAGAAGACGACTAGAATGAGCATGCATCATGATTGTCGCACTATAATTGTCTCTTGTGCACCAACATGCTTCTCTCACCTTTATTCCAATAATAATAACTTGTGAATAATGTGATGTACTGCTATGTTAGGAGCTATAAGAAGTGCCTTGTCCGGTATTGTTATGATAGTCTTGATTAGGTTGTGTTATGTGTTCTCCTTGCCATGCTGTCTAGGAGGTATGGTAACTATTTAGTACATTTGCCTCTAACCAATAAAAATTGTTGCCTATTTGGCCCATAAAAAGACCCCCCACTTTAACCAACCTTGAGTTTAGCAAGTAAAACCTCCAAAAAAATATTTATGCTTGTGTTAGTGTTTTCTAACCCTTGTGTGTTTTACCCTTGAATTTACACCTGCACAGCTTGTAGACCCCCATAGCTTGACCGCTAGACCAACCCAAGTCCCCTGGTGCACTTGTTGTGTCAAAAAAAATTTGTTGTTGGTGTCTAGTTGCGCAAACCCCTATCAAGGCCATGTTTCTTTCCATAAGTCCTTGCCCCTAAAACTTCATAACATTTCTGTTGATCATCCTAGCTGATCCTGTTTGCTGACCTCTCCTTTTACCTGGATCTGATAATCCTTTTTCTTGTGAATCATGTTGGCTTTATCATCCGAATATCGAGATCCCTATGATTCTGCCCTATTATCTGGTTATCCTCTATAACCCATTCTCATGTATCGGATGTCCATCAATCTAGTCTCTCATTTCTAGTCTTTCCGATGCTTTTTCTCTAGGCATCATAACGTCGTTTTTGCCAACCTTATCTTTAAATGGCATATCCATGTGGATTAATGGATTTCGCTGTTGTCCTTGGTTCTCTCATGTCTCTAAAAGCTCAACAATTTATTTTGATCTCATGGTCAGTTCATCCTAATATCAAATCTCGTGCTAATATCTGATCTGATAATCTCCATGTTGGTCATAAAATAGTTCTCTCAATTAAATAAAAATTCTCATGTGATGCTCTTTTGCCAACAATCTTTGCTTTAACCCCTGTCACATTCTTATTTTCTGAGCCATACTCTCATGGGCTCCATCTATCTGTGCTATGTGGATTTCTTATTGGTTGCGTTTAGTAATGGTATTATGGCTAACAAGTGATGGTGCCGCGACGAAACCGAGAGCCTACTATGTTGCACACATGGTTGAGCTGCTCGGCACGCGCTGGTATCGTGGTTAATAGTTGTGATCCATTACGAGACTATACAGATGTGCTATCTTTTGTGAACATTCTCTCAGAGTGGTCGCTGCATTTTGCCTCAACATGCCGCGAAATTCTAACCAAATCTATCTTTAGTATCTTGTCAAATCACATCTCATAAATTTGCATCTATCTCTAGCCTGGGAGTTACATGCTTCTCCACCCTTAAAGATCCTCATTCGAATCTTGGGACGAGATTCTTTTAAGGGGGGAAGGCTGTGACACCCCAGGTGTCAGTTTTGTGTTATGTCGGGAGATTTATCCCAATCTCCGATGCTAAGTGAAAATTTCTATTTCTCGATCACATTTATCTCCATTTATCAAGTTACTTGTGAAGGTTTCACCGATTTCTGGTTTTACTCGATCTCCAGAAGGCCAAAATTGGAGCCTGTTAAAACTTTTATTTCTCGGAACGAATGCCAACTCGATAATCATTCTCGATTTGTAATCTCGTCTAAAGCTCATTTAATCAAACTCTCGACTACTATTATTTGATCTAAGCCCGAGTCCAATTCCTCGAACTTCGATCGATGTTCAACTATTTTATCTGAGTCCGTACTCTCAGACGGAATACTCGATATGTCGTCCTCTAATCAAATTTATCCGACTCGGCCAAATATCTCATGTCCGAACCGAATTCAAAACCTCGTATCGACAGCGATTGTAAAATATCAAGATTCGCTTTCTCCAACTAAAAAAATCCAAAGCCGATCAGAAATCTAATAGAAAACATTTATTTCTAAAATAGCGCGCGAGGAATTATTTCCGAGCGAATTCAAATCAAACTCTCGGCCGAATTAATCGCTCAATCGTCCGTGCGCCGAAACTCTAATTCGCTCTTTTCTCTATAGAAATGAATTCCGCGGGAGCATTTTTATTCGGAAAAATAATTTAGTGCGACCCGAGTGCGTGTTTTGGGCCAAGCCCATTCCAGCCCGGCCCATTTGGCCCATGAGAAAACCCTAACCCTAGTGCCCCTTCTATAAATAGGACCTCTCTCCCTTGCAAATTGGCAATTTTCACTCCCACCCCTTCATTTCTTCCTAGCCGCCACCTTCTTCCTTCCCTGCCCCTTCTTCACGGCAGCAACAGCCACTAGTGGGCTGCCCTCTCCATCGCGCCCCTAGCCATGGCACCCAAGTTCTCTGCTCCCATCTCCTCCCTGCCACAGTGGGAGAAGCTCCCATGGGCGCCACCCCCTGTAGCTTCCCCTTGCCGGCGCCCAACAGCAGCACATCTCGCTCCCCTTTTTCTATTCTTGCCATGGCTGAGCTCCCAGCCTGTCTTCTTCCCCAACGCCGGCCTCCATGGATGCACGGCTCCCACTCCCATGGCGCCTCTGCTCCTCCCATATAGGGCGTCCGACCCCCTGCTCCATCCGCCGACAGCCTCCCTTCCCATGGGGTCGAGCTTTTTCCCCTCGACGTTGGCTGCTTCCGAACGCCGAGCTCCCCTCCGATCCAGTTCAGCGCAGGGAGCAGCAACTCCCACGGATGGTGCCCAAAAATTTTTTCCAGCGCCTCCCTGTTCACCTTCCTCCCAGCCGGCTTCCCTCCCCTGCTACTGCTCGCCCCTTCCTCCTTTTCCCTAGTGCGGCAGCAAGGAGCCCTTGCTCGGACTGTAGCCACGGCGTCCAAGTCCCTGTGCCCAGCCCTTCGATCCAAAAACAGCAGCCCTGCGCCAAGCCCCTCTCCCAACCAGCACCCTCCCTGTTCCCCTAGACGACGATGTCCCTTCCCATGCCGCTGCTCCACCACACGCGCTACCACTTGACAAAATGTCCGATCCATGCACAGCCCTTCTTCCTCATCTCCAATGGTGCTGCTCGTTGAGCCCTCCTTTTTTTGGATGCCAGCAAGAAAAATCAGTGCAGCAGCCCTCCGGATCATTCTTCGCTCCCCGTCGTGTGTCATCGCTCTCGTGTTTGATGCGTAGCCCCGTCTGCGACGCCGTCGAAACCCATGGTAAGAACCCCCCCCGCTGTCCTCGATGTTTATTTTCCGATGTGTGTGATGTTCGAGGAACTACCGCCAACAAATTTGTGTGTTTTCGCAGCTAGTGGTCGATGCCGCGCTTCGCGCCTTGCCCGTTCGACAAAATGCCGAGCCTCGTGGACAGCCCGTGCGTCTAGTCCCGACTCGTTCAGGTTGATTGATTTATAGTTACAATACATATGCTTTGGTTGATGTTGGGCAGTGCATGTATATATGTGGGTGTATGTAACGTGTTTCGGCTATACACATTGGTAGGATCACATTTGCGGTTAGAGATCAAGAGGTGGTTGATGTGTGTGATTTGTAGTTTTTCTGATTACGTTTTGGTCGATGTGGCATATATTGGTGTTTGAATATGTGTGGGTATAAAATGTTTTGGCTTTATGTCGTGGCAAGGTCGCATTCGCGTTTTGGTAACCAAATGTGTCGTGTTTGTTTTATGTGATGAGTAAGTCTAGATATATAAGTAATGTAAGGATTTAATTAGTGCATGTATATGTGTGTGCCGTGGTGTATTATAGTGATGGTGGCATAAGATAATTAGTTGAGGTGTGCAGGTATATGTCGTAATATGGTTATACTCGCAACGAAGAAAGATGTATGTCTTGTGTAATCGTGTGAAGAATGCTCGTGATGGTTGTGTGATTGAGGAGTGATGTAGTGGCAAGCGAGAAGTAAGTTTAATTTTTCAATGGTTAGTGGATAGTATCTATCGGTGTTGTCATGATTTTTGCTGTATGACAGATCGATGCTTAGCTTTATAAATTATTGCATTCCTTTCCCTTTGGATAAATAAATGTCCTGTTGATCGATTAGAGGTCTTATATGAGCGTTATCGCAGCCAATAATTATTGGAGGCGAGTAGCGTTCATGAGTCAATCCTTGCTAAAATTGAAGAACAGTCCGATAACATATGCACATGGGTGCTTTAGGTCTTTCAGTAGCCAGTGTAAGTCTTATGGAGTTTTATGCCATGTTTTAATGTCTCTATGTTAGACCTCCTAAAATATGGTGTTTTAAGTCACTTGTGTGTTAACTAATTCGAGTGGAGAAATGGTTAAGAAAAACTAATTAACCTGCTTCAACCCATGTTTCGAGTTACAATGTCTAAAATGGTTTGCTAAGTCTTATACGGCGTTAGCCAACTCATGTTAAGTAAGAGTCGATGGCATAAGTGATTGTGATATATATACATGTGGTGTCTCGGATTGCGATAATAATAGGCAAGCCGACGTGTAGGTTATTTAGCGGGCTATGTCGTTGCTCTAGTTAGCCGAATTGTTAGATGGTTTGGTTAAGCTCATAGTCACGATGATTGCTTGTTGTAGTCTAAACACGTATGGTTATAGTCGCGGATGAAAAGTATTAGTGCTCATGTGAAGTCTAAGTTAAAATGCAAATTATTGGGTGGAAAGCACTTTGATATGCATATATGCCAGATTTGATGATTGTGGTGAATGAGTTGATTAAATTGTGTATGGTAGTTTTAGCACGCGAAGCAACTTGTATAAAAATTAGTAAGTCTACTTGTTAGTTCTCACTTGGATATTTTAACTCTAACAATCGCCATGTTACTCGGTTTTCTCCGTTAGTTATTTCCGCTGCATTAAAATTTATGGTTATTATTTCTGAAACTCCAATAATGTAATCACTAATGATACTTATTAAATTTGTGGTATTATGTTTTATTGTATTTCTCTGTTCCTCACCTTCGTGTGAGCTAGTGGTATTTGATCCTGGATAAGTGGCTTTATCGGACTAGATCCGAGGGACTAACGGGTTATTCCTGTTTAAGTGTGTTGCTACCCTTAAGGGTGCGACTTGGGCACTTAAGCTGGAATAATTCGGGCGGTTCCGCCACATATTATTTATTCTCTAAAAATCTAGAAGCATGGTCTTAGGCTGTTTTAAATATTCTATAATTTCCCTTTTGGACTAAAAATCATGAAACTATTTTTATTAAATTCTATAGGAAACTAGAAGCCTAGCAAAATTGGTTTGGTATTTTTATCATTTTTCTACAATTTTCTAGAATTTCTTTAGCTTGGGCAGAAAAAGAAAAAGGAAAACTATGAACAGTATTGGACCGAAACGGCCCAAGTCAGCCCACTATAGGCAGAAGCGCGCCCACGCGCGTGCGCCCGCGTAGACTTTGCGAATAGACCCCTGGCGTTTTGAATAACCCGAACGGGGTGCCCTGCACTATTTCTATGAGTCGCTGACTGTTTACAAGGACCCCCATGTTCTAATTCTTCGCAGGCTGAGGTCCTCGACGGTGAACAGCACAGGCCGAACTCCGGCGAGCCTATGCCAGCCGGATACTGCAATGGCTAGGCCTCCCGTGCGGCAGACACCAGATTGGACCCCTCCCGCCCATTCCCCTCAGTCAATTTCACCAGTGAGGCATTGAATCAACCGGTTCTCGGCGACAGTGTGGATGATCGATGGGCAAATGCGTTCCGAACAACCGACGGCATGGATGACAAAATTGAAGCTTGGGGAAGCTTTACGGGTTCACCAGAGGTTATGTACATGCTTGAATTTGGACTAGGCAAGAGTAGAAAAGCAGGTCGACAGAGAGGGTGTCACAGCGACGTTCTACGAAGCAGAGGAGTGTTCCGGTGATGGGACTCTGGCAAGCATCAACTGATCGGCTTCGAGAGCAACAGGAAGCTATAAACAAGCTAGAACAGGAAGCAATTGGGGAGTTACTGACCCGAGGAGTGCTGGCCATGGAGGAGTTCTTCACGACAGCGCAAAGAACAGGGCAGAATGGTTTTGTGGACTGTGTGAGTTCTTCTGGTGAAATTGAGTCGATTGCTCAAGTGCTTGTGTGTGTGATGTGGTGAAGAAGCAGGATTTGAGCTCAATTTATAGGCCAATGGCCGGAATTGGATGAGAATCGCGGAGCTGTAACCGTGCTGGCGAGCTCACCTACGCGGGCAGAGCCACGACGATGGTCCGGTGACCGCCGATTAACCGGGCAGTGCCATCGCAACAATTTAACGCCATGTCACGGATGTTCTTTACCGTGTCCACAGACCCATCCTCAACCGTGGTGGAGTTCTTATCGCCGGTGAGATCTTTCTGAAGTTCGATGAACAGTGCGCTAGTTTCAGTTAAAAATCGCCTTACAGCCCATCTTTGGATCACATTATCACCAAATTCCTCATGGCACCAAGACTTAATACCTGTAGCAAAGTTGTTCTTCTACAATGGCTCTACAATATTGTTGCATTGACCTAGGGCAAATTCTTTGAATTTATCGATCTACAGAGCTCCAAAGTTAGCTCTGATCAACTGTTTTCAGACTTAGCTATATGGTCACAAAAGTGGTTTTTTGCAAATAGGCCCAAAACCTAGGGTTTCATTTGCAAATCCCCAAGTATGTGAACCATATGACTAAAGACACCTTATTTCCATGATTTTTGCACTTTAGTCCAAAAGTGCACTAATTTTGCACTTAGCCCCTAGGGTTTAAGTCTAGGGCTTTCTAGGGTTCTCTTTAGGGTTTTTGGTGCTCTTAGGGTTTGGATATCCCTTAACTTCATTAATGGTGGTATTTTATGATCATTATCATCAAGTTTTGAAGTTTTCTCTTGTTTAGGCTTTGGTTACCCCTTTAAGCCCAATCTAGGGTAAACACTGTACCCTAGGGTTTCACTTTATGAAATGCCACATCAATACAACTTGTTTGAACTTTTTGCCTAGTGAATGCACTCTAGGTGTAACAAACACATGATATGCCAATGCTTATGATGTTATGCTCAAGTTTTAGTGGCAGTAACACCAGAGGTGTTACAGCACGTAACACGCTTCTCCGCGCGGGGCCCGTTATAATGGGTCGAATCCCACATGGGCCTGTTGACGCAGTGACGACGAGAATCGTAGACTTCGACAGAGCCTTCGTCTTCCAACGGCGATGATTAAGGGGGACCGTGCCGGTCTTCATCCAATTGGCGCCTTCGGCTCACTTAGGCGTGTTCTGTGGATGTAGTCTTCATCGAAGTGACGGGGCGACGAGGGCATCGAGCGAAGGGTAGCGTGTTCACCTTCGCCCCAACATTTTCCCTCTGAGGGACCAGTTCGACTAAGTCATCTGGTGCCAATGACGTCGCTAGATGGTGGAGACGCTGCCCTTCTTCAAAGTGGTCCCGCGGGGGTTTTTGAAATGTGATCATTCATGGACGTGTTACTGTTGGACTGTCTGTTTCCCGAAGCGTCGCGCCTTGTCTATAAAAAGGCAGCCGCAGTCGGGACTATTTCTTATCCATGCGTGCGCCGTAGAAACCCCAACTTTTGCAAACCGCTCGCTTGCCCTCCTTGCTCTCCCGCTTCGAAAATCTGGTCCACGTCAAGCAGACCGCACGCCGCCGCCGATGGTATGTAGCATTGTCTTCTTCCTCATCTGCTGCAAGTGCGGCGTCGGCCGATCCGTCGTCCGAGGATACCTTGAGTGATTTGGTGGCGACGAAGTTGCAGCTGGGCCACACCGTGGAGTTCGGCACTTCGAGGATCTCCTCGGTTCGCGCGCAGGAGATGCAGCAGCCCAGATACTTTGGTGACGATGTCGGGTAGGTTCCGGGCACTGAGGAGATCCCTGAGCCTGAGGGCGAATTGGTTGTGTTTGAGGCGTTTTTCATTGCTGGCCTTCGTCTCCCGGCGCATCGTTTCGTGGCAGAGGTTTTGCGGAGGTTTGACGTGCAGGTCCACTAGTTGACGCCTAACGCCGTGGTTGCGCTAGCGAAGTATGTTTGGGCGGTTACATCTTACGGTGGGTAGCCGTCTGTGGAGGTCTTCGCTAAGAACTATTGCCTGCACTGGCAAAAGAGGAAAATGGGAGATAAGATTGCACAATTTGGATCATGCACCTTTACGCCGAGGACTGGAAAGACTTCGACGGAAGTCGTGGAAATAGTCCCTTGTGCCCAGAACAAGTGGGGCAACTGGTGGGACTTTTGGTTTTATGTTTCTTGTGGGGAAGTCGAAGATCTGCCTGGGCTCCCTGTGGCCATTATGTGCTCTCACAGCTACGTGGCGTTCCCACGATTCGAGGTGTTGGAGGATGATGAGGACGAAGGGGCCCTTCGGTACGCTGCCCGCATGAGTAGCGGGCATGATTTGGTTGAGGAATTTATTGGATATGGAGTGTGGCCCTTGGCGCACGGCTGGGTGCTTGGTGAAGTGTGCCCCCGTCGGATGCCGACCTTGGGCGATCAATTGGTGCGAAGTCCATCCTTCGCTGTGGATTTGTGGGGCCAAAACCCGGCCGCGTTTGTGCGCAAAGTGGAGGCTCAGGCCGCAAGGATTGTAAGGCGATATGTACTGAAGAATGAGACCTTGCGTAGTTGGGATATCCACGGTTGGAATGTTCGTTTGAATCGTGTTTTTGAGTTGAACCGTCTGCCATATGGCAGCTACCCGGGAGACGACGATGCTGTTGTTGGCGACCGCCGAAGAAAAAGGGCGGTGGCAGCGGTCGACGAAGGCCCTTCGCGGGGAGCGATGCCGGCTACGGCCACTAAAAAGAGGAAACTAGGTATTGCAGCTAAGGGGTTGGGGGCTTCCGATCGTTTTCCTGTGGATTTATTGGGAACTTGCGAGGCTCCCGGGGAGAGGATGTCTTCGCCCGGGCTCAAGGAATCTTCCGCGCGAATGCTAAAGGTTACCCGGGATCGCTGGCCTAGGAATGTTCTGATCCCCCGGGCGGTCGGGGAGGACATTCGTATGTCTCGATTAGCTTGTGAGATGAAGATTTTTCCTTACAGACGGAATGTTGCTGCTGTTGTATCGGCAGTGATGGAAAAGCATCGCTAAGACGCTTCGCTGAAATGCAGGGCATTTGTGAGGGTCGGGGACCCGCGCCGCGAAGTCAAGATGGCATGGGGGATCACAAAGACTGTCGCCCCCGGCACCAGCAAACCGCTCCCTGCCGCGTCCGTGCAGGAGCGAAGGACTCCATCCCCACTGCATTCTGCTGAGACGGAGGTGGGCAGGGCCGAGGCCTCCATGGATATTTCCGTGCATGACTATCTTCTGGGCGATGCCCCGATATTAGATGCCCATACAGGGCAGGGACTTGTTGGTGAGTTTTTTTTGGACTGGGTTTTTGACGAGATTGGTGCAGGATCGGAGGCGGGACAACTGGTTGCTGCCCTGGCGACGGTGGCGGCTGGGTTGGTCACCGTGGTGACTGGTGTGAAGGGGTCTGTGCAGGACCCATGGGCCTAGTTTTGCGCCAGCGGCGAGATCGCTTCTGCAGCCGCTGCTAAGGACATGGCGGGCTCCGTTGCGCAGCAGCTGAAGCATGTAAGTAGTCTTCTGTAGTGTGTTCTTCTTATACGACTTCGAATTTGACGGTGTTTGATGCCAGGCGGCTGCCTTCGCTGAATGGATTGCATCGGGGGCTCTGACCTCGGAGTTCGCTGCTGAAAGGCGACGACTCGAGGGGAGGATTGAACGCCTCCAGACGTAGCATACTGTGGCTGTGCGGGAAAAGTCGGCCACGGAGAACAAGAACCGCAACCTGATGGATAACCTGTCGGCTGCAAAGGCCGAAAAAGAGGAACTCGGCCGCCGGCTGGTAGCGGAAAAAGAGGATGCTGACAAGGCCTCTGCGGAGGCCCAGGCTGCACGCACCGATGCCAAACTTGCACGCACTAAGGCTAGCCTTGCCCTCTAACACGCTGCGGAGGCGTAGACGAACCACAGGAGCCTGCGCAGCCATCTGGACAGGGTGGAGGCCTCTACTCGCACGAAGGTTGATCGAGCGTGTGCGTTGCTTGTGAACACGTACCAGCAGCTTGGTGCGCATACAACCTCCTTTGATTCGTCCGATAAGGAGGTGGGCCTCCGCTTCTCGGCTGGCTGCAGGAGGAGCTGGAGGTCCTTCTGTCGATCGTGACGGGGCTCATGTCCTTTGCTTCGCACATCACCTGTGAGGGAGCCACGAATGCCTTGTCCCACGAGGGATGTAGGCACTTCAAAGTCTTTGATCGGTCCGACAAAGACTTCGATCACGAAATCTTCCAGGTTGAAGACGCGGTGCTAAAGCGGTCCACTAGGGCGCTTTATGATAGGATGTGGGGCCCTCACGGTCATGATACCATCCGCGAAAGGTCTGACCGGGCGATGGAGCAGGTACGAATTGTTATTGTTTTACTTTAGTTTATTTGTTTTAGAGAGTATGTGCTTATGTTTGGTGCTATTTTTGTAGATGGAGAATGATGAGGAGGTTGAAGACTTGGGAGGCCTGGAAAGCATGATGCCTCTGGTGGAGGCTGCGAGGGCGGTGACTGAGGAGCGGGCGCCGCCGCCAACTGGTGCTGGCAAAGACGACCAAGCGGCCGCCGCCGCGTTGCCTGAAGACACTTCGGTGGTATCTGCACCAACTGCTGAAGACCCTGCAGCACCGTCTGGCCCTCGCAGGTGGCGGGATAGAGTTAGGGGCGTTGGATGTAGCTAGGGTTTTATTTTTGTGACATTGAAAATCGATTGCTGCGCAGGTTCCGATGTCTGGGCCTGCGCAAGCAACCCCTACTGATGGTACTAATTTTGTGGCGGCCGTGAACATAGTGCCTGCTAATGAAAGTTTGTCTTGTTCTGAATCTGGGTCTTTTTCGTCTAATGGTGAGTTTGAGAGCCCGTTTTCCTAGACTGAAGAGTCTTCAGATGAAGATTTGGATTATTTCACCGTGTTAGATGTGGCCGCGGCAGAGTCTTCGCCGCGTCTAGAGGTGGGCGAAGCATTTGATCCCCCAGCTGGCATGAGGTCCGAACACCACCGTCGAAAAGTGGTGGCGAAGCATAGCGTTGGCGAGATGTCGTGAAGTGGTAGGCACCATCGGATGGGGCTGGAATGAACTCGTCTTCGGATAGATCGAGGTAGCCAACACGACTTGCTGTCCTCGCCGTTTGGGACGAGTATTGGTGAGGGGGATCTGTGGAATCTGTTTGAGGGTGAGGAATTGAAAATGATGTTGTTTAATTATCGGGAGGCGGGCATTATTTCGAAGGCTGAATCGTTGTAGTGTGTGATGCCCTCACTTGTCGTGCGGTAGCAATTGAAAACGCTGCCCTCCCCTGGCTCGCAATAAAGAGGGAGGGGAGAACGTGATTGTATTTATTGGTGCAGTGGGTCTGGTGGCCCTTTGATGTGTGTATGTAATGTGTGATTTGTTTTGTAATGTGACACCCTTGCTAGTGTGTTATTTAAAATGTCCGGCGGCACCCTTGGGTGACTTTTGCACAGAGTTGCCTTTGTGGGGAAGATTTCATCTCATGCACTTGTTGTGCTAGTTCGGCTGCACACTTAGGTGACTTTTACACAGAGTGTCTTTTAGTAAAAGACTTCGTATCATGCACTTGTTATGCTAGTCCGGCTGCACCCTTAGGCGACATTTGCGCTGAGTGTCTTTTAGTAAAAGACTTCGTATCATGCACTTATTGTGCTAGTCTGGCTGCATCCTTAGGCGACTTTTGCGCTGAGTGTCTTTTAGTAAAAGACTTCGTATCATGCACTTGTTGTGCTAGTCCGGCTGCACCCTTAGGCGACTTTTGCATGGAGTGTCTTTTAGTAAAAGACTTCGTATCATGCACTTGTTGTGCTAGTCCGGCTGCACCCTTAGGCGACTTTTGCGCGGAGTGTCTTTTAGTAAAAGACTTCATATCATGCACTTGTTGTGCTAGTCCGGCTGCACCCTTAGGCGACTTTTACGCAGAGTTTGTCACACACAAGGGTAGTCTACGCTACCTATCGCGGTGACTTCGAATCGGTCGAATGCTAAAGACCGTCGAAGCGGCCTTTTTTGACATGGTGATGCTTGGATATTTTTGCGGGGGCTTTTCATTGGTATATTATATGACTCCGCCTCGTTAAAAACCTGACCCCCCGGGAGGAAAAGAGTGCGGGCCTGAACAACATTGTTTGCAGAATTACATAGGCGCGTAGGCCCTGAGACTTAAACAAAAAAATTTCGGAGATTATCGATGTTCCAGGAATGCTCTAAGTCTTCGCCGAATGATGTTGCCAGCCTGTAAGCACTAGGGGATGCCTTCGACTTGATGATGAATGGACCTTCCCATTTTGGCTCAAGCTTGCCCCGTGATTCTGTCTGGGTGGTCCATACAAGTACGAGGTTCCATTCATTGAATTCTCTTGGGACGACTGCATTGTCGCGCCAGGCCTTGGTTTGAACCTGATATTTGTCGAGGGCCTATAGGGCGAGGATGCGGTCTCCGTCGATGAGGTCTTTGGAAGTTGGTTCGTCGACATCGGGGACTGCTGATGTGTTTGTTCTAGGTGGCCCGTGCTTTAACTCTTGCGGCGTCATTGCCTCAGATCCATACATTAGGCGGAAGGGTGTGAACCCAGTTGCCCTGCACTCTATCGTGTTTAGGGCCCATACCACTTCAGGTAATTGATCGACCCATTTGCCCTTTTTATCGTCGAGAAGCCTTTTCTTGATGGCAATAAAATCTTGCCATTGGCGTGCTCAACAACACCGTTCGATTGTTGGTGGTACACCGAGGCGAACACAGGCTTGGTGTTGATGGAAAAGCAAAAATCCCTGAAGTCTTGGCTGTCGAACTATTTGCTGTTGTCGAATGTGAGTTCGGACGGGACTCTGAAGCGGCAGACAATATTTTGCTAGAAGAATTTTTGAGCGGTCTTTGATGTTATTGTGGATATTGCTCTGGCCTCAATCCACTTTGTGAAATATTCGATGGCGACGAAGGTGAATTTTAGGTTCTCTTGAGCCATAGGCATTGGTCCAACGATGTCCATCCCCCAGCGTTGAAGTGGCCATGTGTGGGCGATGAGCTTGGTGAATTGCGAGGGGCTGCCTGAGTGAGAGGAGAACTTTTGGCATGTTTCGCATGACCTCGTGACTCGATTGGCAGTACAAATTATTGTGGGCTAGTAAAATCCTTGATGAATCACCTTGGCTGCGAGGGCTCTGCGTCCTGAGTGGGAGCCGCAGGTTCCGCTATGGACTTCGTGGAGGATGTGTATGCCTTCGGTTTCAGTTATGCACTCCAGCATGGGCTGGCTGATCCCCTTCTTGTATAGCTGACCCTCGACTAATGCGAAGTCCCAGCTTTTGTGCTTTAGTCATTTGGCCTCATTGAGATCGCTTGGATGGTAATGGCCTTGCAGATACAGAGTTATTAGGGCCCACCAATCTTCTGCCATGATGAGGTTGACGATGCGGTGGCCTTCGGCGTCCTGAGTTATTTGTAAACCTTCTGGGTTGCGGACAGCTGGCGTGCCGATGACGTGGTAGAACACGTCGGAGGGCAAGGCCTCGCCCTTGGCCGCTGCTATAGCCAATGCGTCAGCCTCTTCGTTTTTGGCGCGGTCGATATGCTGTAGGGTGAAACCCTTGAATTGTCTCTCGAGACTGTGGACAGCTGTGAGATACTGCATGAGTGCGGGGTGTTTTGCTGAGTATTCCTTCTCGACCTGGCCATCAACTACTTTGGAATCTGTCCTGATTATGCATGTAGTGACACCAAGTGTTCACAATTTGCGGAGTCCCAGGAAGATAGCTTCATACTCTGCTATATTGTTAGTGCATCTATCGAACTCCAAGGCGAAGCTGAGTCGTGCTGCGTATTTATACTTGATGCCTGTGGGTGATGTGATGATCGCTGCGGCGCCTGCCCCTGCATGGCACCACGTGCCATCGCAGTGGATGGTCCAAACTTTCTCTAGGGACACTTCTTGTTGCCTTGTTGGTCCTGTCCAGTCAACGATGAAGTCCGCCAGGACTTGTGATTTAATCGCTATTCTGGGCTCGAAGGTGATGTGGTACCCGGAGAGTTCGACTGCCCATTTGGCGATTCAGACGGATGCCTTGGGGTTCCTGAACAATTCTCCTAGACCCCTGTCCGAAGTGACCCATACTTTGAATGCCTCGAAGTCATGGCGCAGCTTGTGCGATGCCATGACGACTGCGTATGAATTTTTTTCTAGCTCAGTCATGTTGCACTTAGAAGCCGTAAGGACTTTAGAGACATAGTACACTGGGCATTGTCGGGCCGTGCCCTCTCTATCCTGCTCTTGGATTAACGCTGTGCTGACTGCACATGGCAAGGCTATGATGTAAAGAAGAAGAGGTAGCGAAGGGTCGGGGCTAGCAAGAGTTGCTAAGTCGGACAGGTGTTGCTTGAGCTACTCGAAGGCTGCCGCATGCTCTGGTCCCCAAGCGAAGTCTTTTGACCATGCAATGTCTTGAGGAAGGGTAGACTGCGCTCTGCGGATTTGGAGATGAATCTTTTTAGGGCGGCCAATCTGCCTGTCAGTCGCTGGACATCCCTGGCTGACTACGGGGGTGTCATGTTGACGATCGCTTGGATCTTGGTTGGGTTGGCCTCGATCCCTCATCATGATACTAGGTAACCAAGTATCTTCCCCTAGCGAACTCCAAAGACACACTTCTCGGGGTTATGCCGAAGTCGTGCATCGCGCATATTAGCGAATGTTTCTGTGGGGTCGGCCAGGTGGTCCTCTTTGTGTTTGCTCGCGACGAAGATGTCGTCTACGTAGGTGAAAATGTTGTGGCCAACTTGACCTTCAAGGACCCTCTTGGTGAGGCGAGAAAAGATTGACCCGGCGTTTTCTAGGCCTTCTGGCATCCTGATAAAGCAGTATGTGCTAAAGGGTGTGATGAAGCTTGTGCTGGTCTTGTCTTCCTCTTTCATGTATATCTGGTGGTAACCGGAGAAGCAATCGAGGAGGGACATGACTTCGCATCCTGCCGTGCTATCGACTATTTTGTCGATCCGTGGTAGGGGGAAGTTGTCCTTGGGACAAGCCTTAGTGAGGCTGGTGAAATCTATGCACATGCGCCACTTGCCGCTTTTCTTTTGCACCATGAACACATTGGCGAGCCATGTAGGATAAGCAATTGGTTAGATGAAATTGGTTTCCAATAGGCGGTGCACCTCGGCCTTGGCAGCTTCAGTCTTCTCATCTGACATTTTGCGCGGTCGTTGCTTTTTCGGGCGCACCGAAGGGTCGATGCCTAGGATACTCTATGATGGTGCGGCTGACCCCGACTAGATTGAGGGTGGACCAAGCGAAGATGTCCTTGTTCCGGGAGAGGCAAGAGATGAGTTTTTCCTCGTCTTGCGAGGTCAGGTCTTCGCTTATTACGACCGTTTGCTTAGGCGTAGCTGGGTCGAGGGGCATCGCCTTCGTTCCGTTGTTGCTTTGTAGCCATGCCTTTACTTTTTCGTCAGCGACTAGGCGGGTCTCTTCAAAACCTTCGCGCTGTGCCGTGAGGCAGTGTACATTCCGTTGCCCTAGGACGAAGTCCCTTTCAATATTGCACGCAATCTACTGGTTGCCATAAACTGTGATCACACCTTGCGGACCTGGGATTTTCATGAAGATGTAGAGTCCGTGAGTGGCATCTTCAAATTTGTTGATCGAGCCTCGGCCCATTATGGCGTTGTATGGGTATACCATGTCGACGATGTCAAAAGTGACCTGCTCACTTCGTGCATTCGGTGCCACACCAAATGAGAGGGGTAGCTCTATTTTGCGGACATGGAAGGTGCCTTTACCGCCGAAGCTGTGACACCCTAGGTGTCTATTTCGAGTTATGTCGAGAGATTTATCCTAATCTCGGATGCTCAGTGAAAATTTCTATTTCTCGCTCGCGTGTGTCTCTGATTATCTAGACTATTCATTCTCATTTCACCGGATTCAGAGTTATTCAGTCCCACAGAAGGCCGAATTTGGAGCCTGTAAAAACTTTTGATTCTTGGCACGAATGCAAACTCGATAATCAATCAAGAACTATAAATCGCGTCTAAAGCTCATTTAATCAGACGCTCGACAGTTGCTAGTCGAACGGTGTCCGAATGCAATTTCTTGATGTTCGATCTATATATCCAAATATTTTATCTGAATCTATACTCTCAAGCGGGATCTCTAATGTGTCGGCTTCCAATGAATTCTTATCCGACCCAAACTAGTATTATCCATATTCTATCTGATTACTTCCTTGCTAAATTGGTTCCTGATTTAATAACTAAAATATAACGTCACATTCAGAAAGACCTTGATTTTTATAATCCCAGCCATGAGCGTAGACTTGTACAGGAGCAAAAATTGTATCTTTGGCACGAACATTATTAAATTATAATTCGAACTACGAGGTTCTAACTTAGGAGCACAGTCGAACTTGAGTCAACTCTTTTAATTTAAAAAGAGAATTATAACACGAGAAATTTTCAGACAACATCGATTCAAATTTCTACCAAATTGTTTTTTATATAGAAAGATGTGAAGGAAACCAAAGGAAAACAAAATCGCAAAAGAAAATCACACGCACACGCCAGCGGCCAGCCCCATCCACTATATGACTGTGTCCATCCCCCTTTTCTCTCTCGTGCCCGCATGCCACAGCAGGCAGTCTGCCACCGTCGCCCATGGCCAGTGCCCGGCCACCGCTGGCTTGGCCACTACATGCTAGCTGCCCAATCCTGACCAATGGGTTGCCAGCAGCGTCACATTAAATCCACCAGTAGCTGTAGTTCTCCTCCTCCATCTATCCTTAGCGCAGAAGCATCACCCTATCTGCTTCCTCGATGCCCCCTGCTCCTCTCTCTATCGAGCCCCCATTCTCCATGGCGTTCGGCAGCAGGGAGCCCTTCTCCCAGCACGTAGCAGCAGGGCCTCCATGGCGTCCGACCCCCTCTCCTTTCTCCTCCTCGCTCGGAGCTCTGCCATAGCGCATGCAAATCCCTTCCCCCTCCATTCCTAGGCGCAGGAAGTTCTCCCCCATGTCGTCCAGCTCCAGGCCGGATCCAATTTGCCCTATCCTTGCTCACCCAAAATTTCTTCACCCCAAGTCCAGCAATCCCTGCCTTGCCATGGATTTCCTCGAGCTTGCCTCCCCCATGGCCGCCAATCATCCTGGCCCTGCCCCTGGTGCGCTGGGCGCCTAGTGCTCCGACCTCGACGGCCACCCTCCTCTCTGCTCGAGCGATGCTAGGGACATGCGGCAAACCCTCATTCCCAGCGCCGCACCCTTGCCTCCATCAACACCGACACCCCAGTAGCGCCTTCTATGGTGGCCGTTGGTCTCTGCTCCTTCCCCAAGCTCGCCCTCGTCTCCTAGGTCACCGCTTTCCTCTCCCTGCCCCACCTTGTCGGATTCTGCTCGCTTGCGTGCTTGCCGGCATGTTCGGGCGTGGCCCTGCAGATTCCTCTTAGGTACCTCCTCGAACTCCTCCACACTGGTTGTGGACGGCATTGGTATCCCTCTGCTCCAGCAGCGTTGCGGCGCCCCGAGCTCCTCCTCCGCGTGCTGCCATGGTCGGGGTCAGTCTCATCCAACAACGCCATGACTTCCACTCCGCTCTGTGGTGAGCAGCCCCTGCACCATCCATGCTTGTCATGTGTTCGAGAGTAAGCGTGCAAGTCTCTGCGTGGTGTCCGTGTCACTGCAAGCTTGTGCCATGCACCCAGGCATTGTGTCACACCAAATAGCAGCAGCAACACACCCTCAAGCCTCGCATTGAACCTGCTCGACAAAAAGCGCATGTCACACCCGGCTTTAAGGGACAAAGCCAGGTGCATCTCATACATGCGCCAAGAAGACAACATATACAATAACAGAGTGTATAGAGATAAATGTCATAGAACATCAGAGTATTTATTACATAGCGGAAGACTTATTACAAAATAAAATAATGAATATAAAACGAACTAAGGATCGTCGGCGCCAATGTCAACTGAGAAACGCCACCTAGGTCGGATCAAACTCCTCGCCTTGTGGCTCCTCCTGAACCACCTGTTCCTCTCCTGTGGGGGGGTGTGAGACAGCAAGGGTGAGCTCACACATGTTCATCGCTCAACAAGTTGTGGGGAATAATGTGACATGAACTCACCAAAGGTGGGAGTTCATGAAGTGTAAGGCTGATCAACAATAGGGGTTAAAGCTGAGCATTGCTTTTAAGTAGTTGGCCAAATTTTATTAGCAGTTACTAAGTGTAAGTGAATACCAAACCATAATAAAATAATAGAACAAAATTAATAACAAATCCCATGCAAATGCAGATGACAAATTGAGTTTAGGTTCCATAATTTAATCATCGGAGAGTCCTGAGCCGCTCATGACCGTGAGCTCGGCTAGTATACCAGTTTTACACTCTGCAGAGGTTGTACCCTTTACCCACAAGTCGTGTTTCCCATGTCGCCAGGGTTAGCTAGGCCCTTGGACACTACCAAGGTGAATGGCTAGGGATCCACTACGAGGCCTTTACAAAGTTCCACTAGCTTCCGAAAACCCGCTACAGTTTATAGGAAGTTCCAATGCAGGGTTCTCGTCTGACCGCCATCGCAGCAAAATCAAACAAGGACCTCCCTACACTGACCACTCCCCTACTGCCCTTGCCCCTTTCGGGTAAGGTAGTCTTCCACTAGCTTTCCTAATTAGTTAGCCAAGGGGTCCCATTCCTCCCTTGTGGTGGCACGTGGTTCTCAAGTTAAGCTCCATGTTCCAATTAACAATAACATAATGATCTTGACATGAACATAAATAGAATAACAAAATAACTGGAACATGGATATAATGAAATATTAACCCAAAAACCACGTAAAGCAATAGCATAAACTACCCAAGTGATTCAGGGGTAAACAAGGTAATGAGATAAACAATCTAGGGTGGCCTATCGGGTCCCATCAAAATTAAACCTATGCATGGTAAATGATTATAAAGAACATTATTGGGTAACAAAAGTGAATCAAGGGCACAACTTGCCTGGCACTTGAGATTCCAGGTACCAACTTGCTTTTCAGATGACACATGTCCTCGCGCTAGTCGTAACAATACAAACAAACATGGTATAGATAAAATTAACATCACACCAAACATAAGTACAAACTAAATAATAATGATCTACGTGTTTCTACAAGACTAACGCAACTGGAACGGAACAAATCGGAATCAAAACGGAGAAGTTATGAATTTCTGAAGATTTTATGTGTTTGGTACGAGAATAACTAGGTGATCAAATTTAATATAGTTTTCATGCTAAAACAGTGGTACTAGATGATAAACCATAATATTACAAAATCATAGGAACTGGAATGGACTAAAAAGGAGTTAGTATGAATTTTCTAGGAATTAAACAAGATCTAGAATTATTTTTATACTAGAAAAGCATTTTCTATATTAATTTATTCAATTTCCTATGTTTCTGGACTGGGCGTCAAATGCTAGAAAAGATAAGGTCTTCTGTGCAAGAGTTCTCAAGACACATAGTACCAGCGCTAGAACGGTGGGTTGATTTCTATAAACTCCAGGGACTTATTTACAATTTGTGCCAGCCGAAAGGGTACCTAACAATCCTGGCCGCTCGATCCACAACGCACGGCATAGATTAGATCTAATCTCCTCTGAACCGGTATTCAATGTGGAGCCCTGGATCTAGATCCTACGGCCCCGATTCAATATCGTGAAAGGGTATGCCAAGATCAGATCCCGACCGCCCACACAGGGATCAACGGTGGGCATCGGATCTAGTCAAGCAATCACCTCGACCTAATCTGAGTCCTTCCTAGGAGATTGGACGGCACCAGGCTTATCCCCTACCTCCCGACTAACCGAGCACGCCGCCGCGCGTCAACGACAGCGAATTCCATCGCCGGTGAAGCAATTCCCCATCGCCAGTGCATTAAACTTCAATTAGAAAGGTTCTACTCGTTGCGGCACTGCACGCGAACACGGGAAAGGGACACATACCAGCAACGGCGCATGTGAGCGTGTCGTCCACGGTGCGGAGCGGTCCCGCGGCGGATGAAGAAATCCGGCGAGCAATTCATACGCAGTTGATGCCCTGCAGTGGAAGCTGGTGCCCTTCCCACGCTCAGGCGGTCAAGACGGTCCTCCCAGGCAACACTTCGAGCTCAATCGACGGCGTGGCCACACAACACACGGCAGACCAAGCCCGCCCGCGCCGCACGATTATGACGGGGTGAGTGGTTCTAGCTTCCTAGGAGGGAATGGGGTGAACGCATGGAGGAGGGCGCAAACAATTTATCTGCGCAATGTGGTCGAGGTGCAACGTACATGCCGAATTTGTTGGATGAGTTCCGGTTTCCACGGCGGTGGATTTGGACGGAGAAGACGCGCGACCGATTCGGCGATGGGAGGTTGACGGAGGACTGACCATGCGACCCCACCCGCCAGTGACAACAGTGTGCGCACGAGACGATAGCTGGAGCTGTACTACGTGGGCCCATATACCAGCGACTTGGTGAGACGGGGCGCAGGCGAGCGAATGGCTGGTGGGACCCGCACGTCAGCCCACGGGGCGCGCGACGTGGAATAGTGGGCCGAGGCAAGGGTTTTCCCCTGGTGGGCCGAATAGCCACCAGAGAGCCCAGGAAAGCTTCTTTCATTTTTTTTTGTTTTACTTTCTATTTCCCCCATTATTTTACCAATTCAAATTTAAATTCTAATTTGAATTCAAACTTGTGACAGATTTATACTTAGATTACATGGTGCCATAAAGAAGTTTCAAATTTGGAGATATATTTACATATCATTTATATTCTTATATCATTTCTCTCTTTCTTCCTCTTATTTTAAATTCTTGAATTTCCCTTTGATTCTTAAATTCTACCTTGGACTTGGGTATATTTCACATTATTCTATATTGTCACAAAATGCACACAAAACAGAATTCCAGCATGATGCATATTTTTGTGGCTTTTATGGTATTAATTATTTGTTTTTCTTTTCACATAGGGTGTTCACATGTGATGATGCATAAAGGTCAAACCCATATAAAGAGGAATTGTTTCTCTATTGGTATTATTTCTAGCAAATTACAAAGTAGGTGTTACAAATCCTACCCCCCTTAAAAATAATCTCGTCCTCGAGATTTAGGAAAGACTAGAGAAAAGATGTGGAAAATCTATGTGAAGCTCTTCTTCTCTCTCCCAAGTAGCTTCATCTTCTCCATGATGACTCCATTGCACTTTGCACATCTTTATCACCTTATTTCCTGTAACTCGAGTCAATGTATCAAGAATCTTGATAGGATACTCCGTGTAAGTCAAATCACCCTGAACACTGAGCTCTTCCATTGGTAACTGTTCCTCAGGGACACGGAGATATTTCTTATGTTGAGACACAGGAAATACATTATGCACATCAGATAGATTATCAGGTAGCTCGAGTTGATAGGCCATCTCTCCAACTCGCCTAAACAAAACTCTGAATGGTTCGATAAAACGAGGGGACAATTTGCCCTTGACTTTAAATCTACTCATTCCACGAAGTGGTGACACCTTGAGGTACACATGATCACCTTCCTCAAACTTCAGTGGTCTTCTATTATCAGCGTAGCGCTTTTGCCTTTTGAATAAGTTTAGGTCCAAAGAATTGTCTTCCTCTAGTCTAGTCCAAAATAGAGGAGTCCTGCATTTCCTATCAAACAGAGTCTCAAACGGTGACATCTTCAGACTGGTCTGGTAATTATTATTATATGAGAACTCAGCACAAGGTAGACTCTTGTCCCAACTACTACCATGCTGAAGGGCATAAGCTCTCAACATATCTTCCAATACTTGGTTAGTCCTTTCAGTCTGTCCATCAGTCTGAGGATGGTAGGCCAAACTAAAATTCAACTTTGTATCCATATTCTCATGAAAACTTTTCCAAAATCTGGAGGTAAACTGTGATCCTCTTATCCAAAACGATCTTCTTTGGTGCTCCATGTAAATACACAATCTGAGTCATATATAACTCTACCAATTGAGATCCCTTATAAGTAGTCTTGATCGGAATGAAATTAGCCACTTTGGTCAATCTATCCATAATCACCCATATAGCATCATATCCTTTCGAGGTGCGAGACAATCTGGTAATGAAGTCCTTACCAATCTCTTTCCACTACCAGTCGGGTATCTTTAATGGGTGTGATAGTCCAGCTAGTCTTTGGTGTTCGGCCTTAACTCTTCGACACACATCGCACATAGCCACATGTGTAGCCACATCTCTCTTCAACCCATACCATCAGTACTTCTGCCTCAAATCCTGATACCTCTTGGTACTACTAGGATGAATAGAATAATCCAAGTCACGGGCTTCCTTCAAAATAGTCTCACGAAAACTATCAATCTCAGGAACACATATCTGATCCTTGAACCATACCATGCCTTGCTCATCTTTCGTGAATTCCAGACCTCGACCTTCAGTAATTAGATCCTCAATCTCTTGTATCTTAGCATCACCAATTTGTCCTTTGCGGATTTCTTGCTCCAAAGTAGATTCTGCATTAATAGTAACTCCTTTAGTGTGAGTAACTATCCCCAGGTTAAGTCTCCTGAAATCCTCAATAATCTCATGAGGTAGCTGGGCAACAACAGCTGAATGAACATGCTCCTTTCGACTCAAGGCATCTGTAACCAAATTTGCCTTGCCCGGGTGATAGTAAATTTCCAATTCATAATCCTTAATAAGCTCCAACCAACGGCGTTGCCTAAGGTTGAGATCCTTCTGAGCGAATATATACTTCAAACTCTTATGATCCATGTACACTTGACACTTGGTCCCCATGATATAATGTCTCCAAATCTTAAGCGCATGCACAACGGCTGCCAATTCCAAGTCATGAGTAGGGTAATTCAATTCATGTTTCCGTA
The DNA here is from genome assembly GCA_029449295.1 of Zea luxurians. NCBI lineage: Eukaryota > Viridiplantae > Streptophyta > Magnoliopsida > Poales > Poaceae > Zea > Zea luxurians. The sequence goes on along the minus strand of JAOPSE010000790.1, from coordinate 202,309 downwards.
GCTGACGAAACGCATAGGCGGTCACATGTCCTTCTTGCATGAGCACACATCCCAAGCCTTAGCCACATGCATCACAATAAATGTCAAATCCCTTCTGTAGATCTAGCATAACCAACACTGGTGGTTACATCAATCTTTTCTTTAATTGATCAAAGCTGTCTTGGCACTTCTCGTCCCACTTAAATTCTTTGCCCTTCTCCAAATGTGAAGTCATAGGCTTAGCAATCTTAGAAAATCCTTCAATAAATCTCCAATAATACCCTGCTAATCCCAAGAAACTCTGAATCTCCGTAACTGTAGGGGGTATGCTCCACACCACTATCTCCTTGACTTTAGCAGGATCCACTGATATCCCTCCATTAGAAATGATATGTCCAAGGAATGACACCTCGTCAATCCAGAACTCGCATTTTCTGTACTTGGTGTAGAGTTGATTATCTCATAGCTTTTGTAGTACCAATCACATATGTTCCTCATGATCACTATCACTCTTGGAATAAATAAAAATATCGTCCATGAAAACCACGATGAATCTGTCCAGATCATGCACCTTATTCTTCAGATCCATAAAATAGGTTGGTGCATTAGTTGGTCCAAATGACATAACGGTAAACTCATATAAACCATATCGGGTTGAGAAAGCCGTCTTAGGAATATCCGATGGTCTAATCTTCATCTGATGGTATCCCGATCGAAGATCAATCTTCGAGAATACCCAGGCTCCTCTCATCTGAATAAATCCTCAATGCGGGGTAATAGACACTTGTTCTTCACAGTGACATCGTTAAGGGACCTATAATCCATGCACATCCCTTGCGATCCATCTTTCTTTTGTACAAATAGAATCAACGCTCCACAAGGTGAAGAATCCGAATGAATGTACCCAGCCTCTTATAACTCTGCTAACTACTTCTTAAGTTCCTTCAACTCCTCTACGGACATCCTATATGGCCGTTTAGAAATAGGGGCGGTTCCAGGTAAGAGACCAATAACAAACTCAACTTCTCTATCAGGTGGCATCCCTAATAACTCCTTTGTAAAGACATCCAGAAAATCCTTAACCACACGGATGTTGTCACCAACAAACTTCCCATCTACTAAGAATGCCACAATCTGATGCTAGTAGTTACTGCAATTTCAAATCTTTGTCCTTTGGAACTGGTGAGTTCTACGGTTCCCTTAGCACAGTGTATATACTGCCTTTGCCTTTCTTAACCATGACATACCAAGGATCACATCTATAGTGCTCTCTTCTAACACTATAGGGGTAGCCCATTTGGGTTAGAAACACAGGGTATGAAAGGAAGAATTGTAGACAAGGCGAGTAATTACGAGGAATGTTACTGCGGGGGATTTATTAGTTAAGTAAATTAGTGTGTCACCTACTAAAGCTAATACCTTATGATGGTACATGCTAAGATGCCCAACTATAATGTTGCAATCAATCAAAGAAGCAAATCAAGCATTGATCATCAGAACAATCAACCAACATTTTTAATAGAGAAAATAGTTTTCATTTTTTTTGTCTTAGGTTCCCTATCTCTTAAAAATATCATAATGGTAGGATTCCAAGGTGTGAAATCCATCTTGTCTTAGAGTAGAAAGGATAAGATTAATCAGAGTAGAATAGCAAAAGGTGAGACAGGATCAAGATAAGATAAGTTTAGAATGAATCAGAGTAAGGTAAGTAGGTAAGGGTTGTCCGTTTCTATCTAGGTTTCGTCCTACAGTCAACATTTCCTCTGATACCACTTCTGTCACACCCGGCTTTAAGGGACAAAGCCAGGTGCATCTCATACATGCGCCAAGAAGACAACATATACAATAACAGAGTGTATAGAGATAAATGTCATAGAACATCAGAGTATTTATTACATAGCGGAAGACTTATTACAAAATAAAATAATGAATATAAAACGAACTAAGGATCGTCGGCGCCAATGTCAACTGAGAAACGCCACCTAGGTCGGATCAAACTCCTCGCCTTGTGGCTCCTCCTGAACCACCTGTTCTTCTCCTGTGGGGGGGTGTGAGACAGCAAGGGTGAGCTCACATATGTTCATCGCTCAACAAGTTGTGGGGAATAATGTGACATGAACTCACCAAAGGTGGGAGTTCATGAAGTGTAAGGCTGATCAACAATAGGGGTTAAAGCTGAGCATTGCTTTTAAGTAGTTGGCCAAATTTTATTAGCAGTTACTAAGTGTAAGTGAATACCAAACCATAATAAAATAATAGAACAAAATTAATAACAAATCCCATGCAAATGCAGATGACAAATTGAGTTTAGGTTCCATAATTTAATCATCGGAGAGTCCTGAGCCGCTCATGACCGTGAGCTCGGCTAGTATACCAGTTTTACACTCTGCAGAGGTTGTACCCTTTACCCACAAGTCGTGTTTCCCATGTCGCCAGGGTTAGCTAGGCCCTTAGACACTACCAAGGTGAATGGCTAGGGATCCACTACGAGGCCTTTACAAAGTTCCACTAGCTTCCGAAAACCCGCTACAGTTTATAGGAAGTTCCAATGCAGGGTTCTCGTCTGACCGCCATCGCAGCAAAATCAAACAAGGACCTCCCTACACTGACCACTCCCCTACTGCCCTTGCCCCTTTCGGGTAAGGTAGTCTTCCACTAGCTTTCCTAATTAGTCAGCCAAGGGGTCCCATTCCTCCCTTGTGGTGGCACGTGGTTCTCAAGTTAAGCTCCATGTTCCAATTAACAATAACATAATGATCTTGACATGAACATAAATAGAATAACAAAATAACTGGAACATGGATATAATGAAATATTAACCCAAAAACCACGTAAAGCAATAGCATAAACTACCCAAGTGATTCAAGGGTAAACAAGGTAATGAGATAAACAATCTAGGGTGGCCTATCGGGTCCCATCAAAATTAAACCTATGCATGGTAAATGATTATAAAGAACATTATTGGGTAACAAAAGTGAATCAAGGGCACAACTTGCCTGGCACTTGAGATTCCAGGTACCAACTTGCTTTTCAGATGACACGTGTCCTCGCGCTAGTCGTAACAATACAAACAAACATGGTATAGATAAAATTAACATCACACCAAACATAAGTACAAACTAAATAATAATGATCTACGTGTTTCTACAAGACTAACGCAACTGGAACGGAACAAATCGGAATCAAAACGGAGAAGTTATGAATTTCTGAAGATTTTATGTGTTTGGTACGAGAATAACTAGGTGATCAAATTTAATATAGTTTTCATGCTAAAACAGTGGTACTAGATGATAAACCATAATATTACAAAATCATAGGAACTGGAATGGACTAAAAAGGAGTTAGTATGAATTTTCTAGGAATTAAACAAGATCTAGAATTATTTTTATACTAGAAAAGCATTTTCTATATTAATTTATTCAATTTCCTATGTTTCTGGACTGGGCGTCAAATGCTAGAAAAGATAAGGTCTTCTGCGCAAGAGTTCTCAAGACACATAGTACCAGCGCCAGAACGGTGGGTTGATTTCTATAAACTCCAGGGACTTATTTACAATTTGTGCCAGCCGAAAGGGTACCTAACAATCCTGGCCGCTCGATCCACAACGCACGGCATAGATTAGATCTAATCTCCTCTGAACCGGTATTCAATGTGGAGCCCTGGATCTAGATCCTACGGCCCCGATTCAATATCGTGAAAGGGTATGCCAAGATCAGATCCCGACCGCCCACACAGGGATCAACGGTGGGCATCGGATCTAGTCAAGCAATCACCTCGACCTAATCTGAGCCCTTCCCAGGAGATCGGACGGCACCAGGCTTATCCCCTACCTCCCGACTAACCGAGCACGCCGCCGCGCGTCAACGACAGCGAATTCCATCGCCGGTGAATCAATTCCCCATCGCCAGTGCATTAAACTTCAATTAGAAAGGTTCTACTCGTTGCGGCACTGCACGCGAACACGGGAAAGGGACACATACCAGCAACGGCGCATGTGAGCATGTCGTCCACGGTGCGGAGCGGTCCCGCGGCGGATGAAGAAATCCGGCGAGCAATTCATACGCAGTCGATGCCCTGAAGTGGAAGCTGGTGCCCTTCTCACGCTCAGGCGGTCAAGACGGTCCTCCCAGGCAACACTTCGAGCTCAATCGACGGCGTGGCCACACAACACACGGCAGACCGAGCCCGCCCGCGCCGCACGATTATGACGGGGTGAGTGGTTCTAGCTTCCTAGGAGGGAATGGGGTGAACGCATGGAGGAGGGCGCAAACAATTTATCTGCGCAATGTGGTCGAGGTGCAACGTACATGCCGAATTTGTTGGATGAGTTCCGGTTTCCACGGTGGTGGATTTGGACGGAGAAGACGCGCGACCGATTCGGCGATGGGAGGTTGACGGAGGACTGACCATGCGACCCCACCCGCCAGTGATAGCAGTGTGCGCACGAGACGATAGCTGGAGCTGTACTACGTGGGCCCATATACCAGCGACTTGGTGAGACGGGGCGGAGGCGAGCGAATGGCTGGTGGGACCCGCACGTCAGCCCACGGGGCGCGCGACGTGGAATAGTGGGCCGAGGCAAGGGTTTTCCCCTGGTGGGCCGAATAGCCACCAGAGAGCCCAGGAAAGCTTCTTTCATTTTTTTTGTTTTACTTTCTATTTCCCCCATTATTTTACCAATTCAAATTTAAATTCTAATTTGAATTCAAACTTGTGACAGATTTATACTTAGATTACATGGTGCCATTAAGAAGTTTCAAATTCGGAGATATATTTATATATCATTTTTATTCTTATATCATTTCTCTCTTTCTTCCTCTTATTTTAAATTCTTGAATTTCCCTTTGATTCTTAAATTCTACCTTGGACTTGGGTATATTTCACATTATTCTATATTGTCACAAAATGCACACAAAACAGAATTCCAGCATGATGCATATTTTTGTGGCTTTTATGGTATTAATTATTTGTTTTTCTTTTCACATAGGGTGTTCACATGTGATGATGCATAAAGGTCAAACCCATATAAAGAGGAATTGTTTCTCTATTGGTATTATTTCTAGCAAATTACAAAGTAGGTGTTACAGCGCAGCAGCCTGTGTGTCGTTCATCCCTGCAGCAACATCATTCTTCACTTCGCGTCATACATTGCATAGCCTTCATTGTTGCGCATTGTCCGCATCGGTGCAGCAGCCCTCCCATTCATTCTCCACTCCCCTCGTTGCGTGTCATCGCTCTCGTGCTTGATGCGCAGCCCATCCTCGTTGTCGTCGAAACCCTTGGTGAGCCCCTCGCTAGTACCCCACTGTTTTTGGATCTCGGGTGCTTGATAAAATGTTTGAACCACTGGGTGTTTTTCATTGCAGCTAGATGTTGCTGTTGCGCCTTGCGCAACGCATGATTCGGTGAAGCACCTAAACCGTGGACGCATGCGCAACTCCAATCGGATTTCGGCCAGGTTGTTCGCTTTAGAAAATTTGTGATTTCGTTTTATTTACAATTCAGTTGATGGCGTGAATATGTGCGTGAAAATATAATTGTATGAATGAACGCGTGTATAGAAGAAAATGAAGTAGAAAAGAACTCGGATGTTTTTATATTTTGATAGGAAAAATATGTGATGTGTTGTTTGATGCGAAAACTAAGTTACAAAATGCGGATTATGTTGTGGGAAATGCATTGATATGTGTTTATGTGAAAAATGTAATTGTTTTATGCAATGTGATGGGATTCGTGATTATATCGGGGGTATATTTATTGATGTGACGATTAGTTTAGAAAATGCTAGTTTGCGTGGAGGATGTATTGTTAAGACATGTGTGTCGGAGTTCATATATTAGCGGTTACGCTACGATAATCGAAGTGTCTTAAGTGCACGCCACCATATGGTTGTATGCGACGAGGGGTTATGCGCATGATGAGTTTAGTAAAAATCCATCGGTGTCACTGGTGTTGAGTTGAGGTTTATTTGCGCTTGGAAAGTAATAATATGTTTAATACTTAGAACTCTTAGTCGATAGTAGAAATTGTTTTGGCTTATATACAGAGGTGGTGACATGCCAAAGTAGTCATCGTTTTCTCTATATTTATAAGTCGAGTCGTGACGATGCGTATTATGCGCTTGTTAAATTATGCTTCGCATATGGTGTATGATTGTGCTCACGATTTCGAGTAGACGCTTCAAGTAAGTCAAGTAGGTTTGTGATACAAGTGTGTAATGGAGTTAGTTGTTTTGGGATAATTATTGAAATACATGGTTCGTATGATTTGGTTGAAGTGCGAATATACGCGTAAATACGTATGTTTATAAAAATGTTGTAGTGTATGTGGTGTCTCAGATTGCGATAATAATAGGCAAGCCGACGTGTATGTTATTTAGCGGGCTACGTCGTTGCTCTAGTTAGTCGAATTGTTAGACGGCTTTGGTTAAGCTCGTGATCAAGATGATTGGCTTGTTGTAGTCTAAATGTGCATGGTTATACTCGTGGATGAAAGGTAGTAGTGTTCATGTGATGTCTAAGTTAAAATGCAAATTAGTGTGTGAAGGGCGCATCGATAAACATATATGTACCGGGTAAGATTATTGTGGTAGATGCGTTATTAGTTGTGAATGGAAATTCTAGGCATGAAATGACTTGGATAAAAAGTAGTAAGTCGACTTGTTGGTCCTAATTTGATTGTTTTAACTCTAATAAGTGGTAAAGTGTTAGAATAATTCAAGTCTCTAGAACACGGCAATTCTTGAAGTAAATAGGAGCTGAATTTTATTAGTTGTTGTTTTGGGCTGCACGCACTGTTTTCGTCGTGCTGTTTGTTTTATGAATTAAATCATTTTTTCTGTAGAAAAGCCATATAGAAAAGTTGTAGATAACTTTATTATCTTACTTTTGTTAAAATTTGACAGCCATAAGTCTGATCGTTTAGAAGTTGTGCTTTTCACAAATTCAGTAACTGAATCTGTCCAATTTCTGTACAGATTTCAGAAAGTGAATTGTTTGCTTAAGTTAATTTTACAATCTGTTCATGGTAGTTATAAGAAAGTTGTAGATACTTTTCTTATCTTCCTTGTGTTAAAATTTCATAACCATAGGACTGATAGTTTAAGGGTTATGGATTTTACAAAATGGTTGCTGTGTTCTGTCCACTGTTAGAAAAGATTTCGAAAACTGTATTGTTTGATGTAGTTAAACATTGAATCACTTCTTGGTGATGATAAAAGTTGTGTTGTGATTTTTCTGAGCTTTCCATAAAGTCTTGGATCACTCTTTTTGGTGATCTGAAGATTAAGTTATGGATGTATGGATGTTTAAAGTGGCAAGACTGAATCTGTCCAGTTCTGGGCAGCAAAGCATTCCAGTGTCTTTTATCCATAATTGCATATTGAATCACCTTGAGATGTTTATAAATGATTTACAGAAAACTTCATTAGCTTTCCAGAAAGTCTAGGATCACCTGTTTTGGATGCATGAGTCTCTGGATATGAATTTTTGAAACAAATGGCCTGAATCTGTCCAACCAGAACAGAGCTGTTATTTTTGCACAATTCGACCTTGCTAAGAGTCTAATCATATTGAGATGATAATACTAAAGTTGTATAGCGTTTCCTAAGCTTTCCAAAAAGTATTTGTTCGCTATTTTTGGATTAATATTTGAAGAGTTATGATTAAAACAAGTAACTGCTGTGTTGCTGTCCAAAAATCTGCAAGTGCTTACTTGATTGTTTAGCTCACCCTTTTTGCTAAAAATGTTTGGTTAGCTCTTAGTTAATGTAGACTTGCCATGGCTAAGTTTAAGATAACATATGTGTCATGTTTTATATGTTTCTTTCTCTAGTTGATTGTAATGGATTGCTCTACTTTGTTGTGTTTGTCTTGAGTGACTGCTTACTTGTTTTGCTTTTGAGTGAAAATGAGTAATAATGATAGTAACTGATATAATTTGGTATATTTAAGTAACTAGTGCATGTTCCTATGTAGTAAATTATATTGTTGAAGTCTAGTAAGTAATCAGCTTCAATCAACGTTATTTTAGCAAGTGTCGTTATATGGATAAGAAACACAATTAATAATATGTTACCATTTCTAATAATTGTGTTGCTAATTCGAATGTTGCTAAATAACCAACCCCATTAGAAGCAATATGATTAGGCTATCACTTTCTGTGTGTGCTCTTGGGTGTGTGCTCGCATTAGGATATTGCGAATAATGGTAGAACCCGATTAAGTGACTAATTTCCTTTCAATTAAGTTTGTCTATATAGAAGCCATGGCAAATTGATGTGTACTTAACTAGTATAATAATAAAGGAACTAATGAAAAAATTAGAGCGAATGTGATAAATGTTTGCACGTGTGATGCTGTTTTGCGCTGATTAATTCTAGAAAGTATTTGTCGTCCTTCTGGTGGTATTGATTACGTATGCCCGATGACGTGTAGATAACTAATGCTAGTGTGTGGTTGTTTATGGTGCCTTACGATTTAATGTTTGGTTCGCTACCGTCTATTTTGTGATTGTCTTATAATATTTTTCATTATATTCATACATATGCATCTTGCATCTCATTTAGGACCGAGAGATGATGATCGTGTGAGATAAAGGACGTGGAGTGGAGCTGACTCCAATACGGTGTTGGCAGACGCCTTGAATATGGACAGGCAGAACAAAGGCCTGGATAGGAGATGCTCGCCAAGCGAGTATCCCCCAACAAACACTATCTAAGTGTTAAATTTCAGGCAAGCCCCGGTTTTATGCATAACCATTATATATGCAATTTTACTACACTTAATGTTTGTAGGCTTGTACCATGCACTTAAGTGTAGGAGTTGCCTGAAACTCTAGTTGCATGAACTCTGGATTCCATTTGAGATGGATACTAGTAAGCTAGGTCGAGTAGCTACTTGCTAATTAGGGATCTCAGTAGAAGTCGAGTGATTTTTCTAGCACTTGCACGAGGTCAGGAATTGGTTGTATCCATTTTGATAACAGAATGATGGTGGTCTGTGGACACGGAACCATGGGGATGCGTTGTCTATGAGACGAAATTGGAATAAGGATTAACATGCGGATACCTGTGTCAAGTGTTTGAACGTACTAAACACATGTCGGGAAATATGGTAACCAGTAAGCCTAGTACCTGAGTGAAGCCGGGCGCAGACATTACCCCTCACTTGTCCTGAGACTGGATCTCCCATTCTAGATATGGTGGGTACAAGTGCGGCCACTGCACGGCGGCGGTCGGGGTCAATGGAGCATTGTATGCCAAGGCGGTGAGTCCTAGCCGCGAACGGGGGATCGATGGGGACGGTTGATATGTGTGGGGATGGAGTGCCCCAACATGTCGTCTATTTAGGTTTACCTAGCAAGGTTAAAACTCGATTCGAATCGTCTGCTTCTCGCAGCTAATGAGACTGCTTGATCCATTGTACTGCATTGAGTAATAAGTGGAAATGAGATGACTGGCAAAAGATGTTGATTGATATAATGTTTGATACCATGTATGAATAGCTAGGTAGTCATCTAGTCTAAAATTATTATTCTAGAACTTGAAAAGCTAAAACTTGATTTTAGACTCGGCTAGTGCTTTTGGCAAACCAAACCCCTCAGCCAAACAGCTTCATGCTCTAGAGGTAGAGGAGTAGACTCCTCACACCGGGTAAGTCTAGCTGAGTATTAGTATACTCAGCCTTGCTTGTGGCATAATTTTTGCAGGTACCTCCATGATTTGGTTGCTGGTGTGACTTAGCCTCCATCCCCGCCATCGGGATAGACAATCGAGTGGGTTACTGCTTCCGCAGGAGAGGACCAGGAGGAGTAGCGTGGCCAGGCTTCGCCATGTTACTCGGTTATCTCCGTTAGTTATTTCCGCTGCATTAAAAATTATGGTTACTATTTCTGAATCTCCGATAATGTAATCACTACTGATACTTCTTAAATTTGTGGTATTATGCTTTGTTATATTTCTCTGTGCCTCACCTTCGAGTGAGCTAGTGGTATTCGATCCTGGATAAGTGGCTTTTATCGGACTAGATCCGAGGGACTGACGGGTTATTCCGATTTAAGTGTGTTGCTGCCTTTAAGGGTGCGACTTGGGCACTTAAGCTGGAATAATTCGGGCAGTTCCGCCACAGAAGCCATATAGGGGGTTGTCCGAAGGTTTGAGTAAGCTATGGCTTATGCCCATGCGATCGAAGGCGTGCATGAAGATGATGTCAGCTTGACTACCGTTGTCGACCAGGACTTTATGTAGGTCCCAGCCGGATACACTGCAGTTGATCACCATGGCATCGACGTGAGGGGTGCTGTGCAGATCAACGTCTCTAGCGTCGAAGGTGAGCTGTACATGAGACCACCTTGCTTGTACCACTAGGCAAGTGAGGGCGACATGGTTCACACTTCGGTAGTGGTCCCTTTTCTACCGCTTCGTTTCGAAGTCCACGCTGGACCCTCCGGTGATCATGTGGATGACTCCGCGATATGATTGTTCAGCGAAGTCTTCCTGCTTGGGTGCTTGGAGGGGTTATGGTGTTGTGGATTTGGGTGATGCGGAGGCGGTGGTGGCAGAGTCTACACTTCCTGACGGTGCTGGTACACGTGGTTGGGTGTATTTGGATGTTCGTTGTTGTAGGGTTGTTGGTGGTGGTGGTGATATGTGTGCGCGACGACCCTCTGGTTGTCGGCTGGCCGAGCTCTGGACATTCTTTCCCTGGTGGCCTTTGTTTCTGGACAATCCCTTGTTGGGTGCGCGCAATCCTTGCCATGAAACAGACAGTAGAATCTACACGGCTGTTGCGTCCATCCTCGGCCTCTCCCTCTGGTGCCATTGCCGCGGCCTTAGGGAGGGTATTCCTGACGGCGAGTAGTTTCTCCGGTTGGGTGCTGATTGGCTATGTTGTGCACCTGCTGGTGACTGTGGCTGTCACGTCCGGAGTCTGGCTACGAAGGCCTGGTCCAGGTTCTGCTGGACTGTGGAGGGTCCTTAGGCTTCCGCTGAGATTCAACCTTTCGTTAATGCAGCTCTTCGGACTTAGCATACTTCTTGAATAGTTGGTACAACTCTTGGAGATTTTTGGGTGGGTCCCGAATGCAGTGACTATACAGGACGCTAGCCCGAAGGCCACTAATGGCGTAATGGATCGCAATGTGGTTGTCAACCGATGGCAGTTGCGACTTGAGGGTTAGGAATTTTCTATAGTACTCATGAAGGATTTCATTCTCTTGCTGCTTGCAGAAGGATAACTCGGCTAGGGCATCAGTGTCAGGTCGGTACCCTTTAAAGTTGAGCAAGAACTTGTCGCAGAGCCCTTTCCATGAGTCAATGGACAGTGGCGGTAACCTGGTGTACCAAGTCAAGGCTGGGCCTTCGAGCGTGATGATGAAAGATTTGGCCATTGTGGCAGCGTCCCCTCCTGATGATGCAATGGAAACCTAGTAACGCATGATGTATTGTGCCGGGTCAGTGCTGCCGTTGTATTTGGGGTAGGTGCCAGCCCTGAAGTTGGCGGGCCAAGGCGACGCTTGGAGTTGCGGAGCCAAGGGGCTTCGCTCATCGAGGTAGTTGATGCCTTGGAAAGCTGTGGTGTGTGGAATGAAAGGGTCGCGATGTTTTATGAATGGGTCTCCGGCTTGGACGCGCTGTTGGAGGGGTGGTCCATGCTGCAGATTGTACTGGCCCTCGCCCCGCATGAGCGCGATTTCTTGCTCTACCTCCCAAGCTCTCTGCTCCTCGTCTTGTATCATCTGGCGCACCTTGGCCTGCATGGTAACACGTTGGCGCTTGGCCTCAAGGATTTTTTTTTCTGTTTTTGGAGGTTGTGGTTCTTGATGCATAGGGCCCACAACTGTAACTGGTCTTCGGCTGAGATGCCGATGACTTCGCCGTATTCTATTGCGTCTTCGCTGTCTGGTGGAGCAAAACCTGGTGGTGGTGCTTGTGGTACACCTCAGGAGCTGCAGGTGTAGGGTGCCTTCGGGGGTGGGGTGTTCTTGGCGCTGTCTTTTGCTGACATCTTCATCTTCGAAGGCCTCTTGGGGGTGTTGTCCACGAGGGCCTTGCCTTTTTTCTCAGCCAGCAGCGCTGCCGCCTTCGCTGCTTCGTCGATGGATGGGGCTGCCTTTGAACTAGCTCGCTTGGGGGCCATCGCGGGTTGTTTTTTGTAGCACGAACGGTGGCTGCCAAATGTTGGAACTTGCTCTCCTGGGAAAGTAGATCCAACGGGAAAGTGGAAAGAGTGCTAGCAAAGTTCGTTGTGAGATGGCAATAGCTTTGTTAATCTGCCCCTGTGAGGGCACTGTACGGGGGTATTTATAGGCACTCAAGCGACTACCCGTCCCTTATCAAAGATGTTTGTGCCCTCGTGTACCCAGTTTATCCCTAGAATATTCCCACGATGGGAGGTTACAATCAGTCATTACAGTAAAGGCTATTACAAACACGGCCCGTAACACGCTTCTCCGTGCGGGGCCCGTTACAATGGGCCGAATCCTGCATGAACCTATCGACGCGGTGACGACGTGAGACTCGTAGACTTTGACAGAGGCTTCATCTTCCAACGGCGAAGACGAAGGGGGACCACGCTAGTCTTCATCCAATTGACGCCATCGGCTCGCTTGGGCGTGTTCTGTGGATGTAGTCTTCGCCGAAGTGACGGGGCGACGTGGGCATCAAGCGAAGGGTAGCGTGTTCGCCTTTGCCCCAACAATAAGTGATGTACAAAAGTTGGAGTTAAATGGACTCAAAGTGTGGCTGTCAGTCAGCCCTAAGACTGAATTCTGATTAACAGTGAAGTTGGATGAACTTGGAGATCGATTTTGAGTTGGATCCTGTGACTATTTGATTGTGGATACTATAACAAAGTTAGAGAGGGATTGTAGGGCAACAATTTCTCTGCAGGCTGAAGATCATGTTGTCACACAGAAATTAGAGAATAAGGAACTTCATTTAGCTCTATCAGGCGCTCTGAATGGGACCCAATGGTACAGTGCCTGACAAAGATCAGCAGATACAACGTATCTCGCCGTCGGTGACCTCTGCGCAAGGATTCGTGCTGATCGCGGCAATTCGTGCAGGACTCAGGCAGGATAATACAGGGCGGGTGAAAAGATCGGAGGGGGAGCGGATTTGGCCGCTAGGTGAAGCTTATCGACCATGCCTGTAGCCGTGCGATGTGGCCGGACAGCCGGTGTCATCGTGGAAACTCCAGCGACCTCACTTATGCCACACCGTAGCTCTTTATCGCATGATAGTAACCGTGGCACGCCTAGACTCACCGCTTTAGAACTGTTGCACCGGCGAGCGCCACGACCAAGCCACCAGTAACCTTCTTCTTCTTCGGCCGCCAGCACGCCATGCCAAAATTAGAAGCCACTTCCCTTGGAAACTATAAATTGGTGCCCCAGCCTGCTCCGCTAAGTAGTTGTGCACCCCGTGAACCAGCCCTCACCTCCAATCGTCCCCCACAGCTACCCAATTTGCGATTTCTCCCAAATCTATCAAGAACACCGTAGTGTGTGAGCTCGCCGTGGCCAGCTCTCCACAGGTCCGATCATGCCCTCCTTGCTCTTGTTTCAGCTCTCTTATGTGCTCTTGATACTTCTCGACCCGACCAATTGAGTTAGAACGCATTAGATCACCGGGAACGCCTCGGGTTATCCTCAGTTTGTGCCATCACCATGGACAGAGCGATTTAGAGTTAGAACTCTGCAATTGATGGAGGGGAAATGGTCCTTAGGGGTAGAATTAGGTGTCAGCCACACCTGAGCACTGGTAGTTGCGTTATCCGGCCGGTACAGGCTCGCTGGAGCCACTGCTCCGTCATCCATGGTCGGGGGTCTCGACGTGTGAAGAAATAGAAGAGGGAAGGGGCTATCTGCAAACGTCAGTGACACATAGGAATAGTGTGTAGGATTCTTTACTTTGTTTAAAAAGCCAAAGTCCTCTGCGCAAAATAAACACTGTGGGTGCGCGCGGGTGCGCTTTCTCCTGTGTGTGGGCCGACTCGGGCCAGATTCAGCCCACCACTATTCACCATTTCTCCTTTTCTTTTTCTACCAGGATTATAGAAATCATAGAAAATTCCAGAAAAATGATAAAAATATGAGACCAATTTTGTTGGACTCCTAAATTTCTCTAGTATTTAATAAAAATAGTTCCAAGATTTTTATTCCAAACTAGGAATTGTGTAGTATTTTTAGTCCAAACTAGGAATTGTTAGACTCCTAAAACTTTATCACCTTTATGATGCATTAAGTGATAGGAGTTGAGTGCTAACTAATTGCTGCATTTCCTTCCTTGAAAGCTAATTACCAATCCTTGATTACTTGTTTTATAAAAAAGGTTTTTCTGATGCTTAGTCCTGCTTAGAAAAACAAATGTTTTGTTTTAAACAAAAGATGATGCTTCAAGTGGATTGGGATGTTTTCAAAAACAAAACTTGATGGTGGATCCATCATGGCCATGATGGGTTCAACATCGGAAAAGATGTACCTCTGCCAGGTACTAGACTTTGGGTTTTTAAATGATAAAGCTAAGACCGGGCGGGTGACTTGCACGAGAAGATAGTCTCGATGTAGTGTCTTCGTCTGAGTCGATTAAGGACCGTCTCGATGTGGCCTGCTGATTGAGGACCATTTAACTGGTCACATGCCTCATCATGGGTAAGCTTTGCCTTGGGCAGACTAATACCAGAAAGGCCAACACACAATGGGAGTGGAGAGATGGCAAGAGTAGCATGTACCCTCCATGGCATGAGGCTGGACGGTGGTGTATTTGTGCTCTTGGTTGGCGTGAACCCGGTCTGGTCTTAAGAACCCTGGTGGCGAGTTGACATATGTAAGTGTTAAGTGCTACATATGTCGTGTGATTGGAGATCATTAGCTGGGTATTAATCGATTCGGATCGCCATTACTTCTCGGACATGAAGACTTGGTCACTGACTTACATGTAGCATTCTAGTGAACAAAAAGGGTTGATAAAAGACTGCTAGTGTAGGGCATGTGCTTGAACTAGAGTAGAAAGAACTCTAGTGACATGTAATGACTTAACTTGCTAATAAAACTGGATTTTTAAGGATCCACTATTAGTAAGCACTTCCGCAAACAGAGTCTTGATTTTTGAATAGCCTTACCTTGACTCCCTCAAGCCAGCATATCCTTGAGAGTCTTTTCTTTTGATGGGTAAGACTTGTGAAAGTACACTCCATACTCAGGGTTTCCGAACCCATGTTGTTGTAGGTGAGGAAACAACATACTTTTGCTATTTTTGCTCTAAGGTGGTGCCCAAAGAAGAACCTCAATAGTGAAGCCGCGGGAGGATGCCGACCTCCCATTGGAAAAACAATATACTTCTATGCGGGAGGGGTTTTTGCCTCCCAAGTTTGTAATAATAATACTTATACACTCATATACCCTGGTTTGTAATAACTACAACACTCTCTCTATATTTTGATAAATGTAAATTAAGTTATTGTAATTCACTTCCACTTATTCGTTCCTCCGATGTGTTGTAATATCTGTGTGATGGGTGAAACGCTCCTGGGAAAGGAAAAGGATACAAATACCGAACTTGTCAAGTGATTATGTGCACCTACAGGGTTGTCCAAGGTCCGTTGGACAAGCACAACTGTAGGTGGGCCTAATGACTTGGGAGGTTCTGTCACAGGTGGTATCGGAGCGAAGCCCATCTCTTCAGATATTACAAAGCATTTCAAAAAGAATTTTCAAATACTTATCCAAGGAATATTCTTTCATTCTTACCTTGCCACATTCTGAAAGTTCTCATCTTATAAGACTAGGTAATAGAATGCAATATATAGGATGTGGGATCAATGAAGATTGATTCCGTAATCATTGGGTTATGCATGCATCATGTTTAAAAATTATACTAATAAATCTTCCCCTCTTATGGAGATATGCCGTGTATGAGGAAAACCGCACGCAAGTCCACTGGACCTATTGGTGTGCCTCGTCATTAATTGGCTTCCAGACATGAAGGGAGCAGCAACAACAACAATGATCCAATCAGAGACTTGGAGGCCAAAGTGGAACAGCTTCAGATGGAGCTACGTCACCGAAACAGGGTGTGGGCAGAGGACGGTCAGCGTATTAATGAGCTGGCAGATGACGTCAGACGCTTGCAAGACGAGCTTTCTGAACGTGATCTAGCGGTTGATTAGGCCGTCAACTCATGTTCGATTGCTTGGGACCGTGAAGCCAAAGCTCGTGCTCGTGTGACTGAGCTTAGTGCGGCCCTTGACAATCTGCAATTATACTGCAATACTTTACATGAGGAAGTACATGTATTGTATGCCCGACTACACCCATACGTACATTCTGACGCTGCTTTGGGAGCTGGACCATCAGGAACAACAAACGAAGGCCTTGACGAGGAGTTGGACCTTTTTCAGCCTCCTCCTTCCATGAACCTGGCTGACGAACGGTCTCCTGTGGTAGGAAATGAAGCAGCAAAGGGTGATGAAGACTAGAATAGTATAGTTTAGATGTAATACTTATGTAAAATAAGTAATGAAGTCATGTTGTACGTGTGAGTCTGCATAATTACATTTTGGTAATGTAATGTGATGGTATGTGTTGGCATGTCATATTTTTCCCAAATGTCTCTTTGCCTCAGATGCCATCGCGGACTCGTGCGCACGACGGTGCGGAGACTTCCCGTGGTCGGGAAGATACTCCTAATCCGCCACCAGTACCACCAATGCTGGCCGAGGCTATCACTGCCTTGGTCAATGCCACTGGAGATAATACCCGCTTCTTACATGAAATGGCGGGTAATCAATTCCAGCAACATGGCGGAAGAGCTCCTCCATAAGGACCACATGAACCTCATATCTGGATTTCTCTGAAACGCGTCCTCCACTCTTTGTTAAAGCGGAAGACCCTCTTGAAGCTGATGAGTGGATAATGGTTATGGAGCAGAAGTTCGGATTAATCTGTTGCACAGAAATACAGAAGCCATTGTTCGCCACCCAACAACTGAGAGGCCCTGCCAGTACTTGGTGGGGAAATTTTGTGGCAGCTCAACCAGCGGGACATCAGGTCACTTGGGATGAATTTAAATTGGCATTCCGTGAACACTATGTTCCAGAGGGAGTGCTGCACATGAAACAAGAGGAGTTTATGCGATTAAAACAAGGAGGGGATACTGTGATGCAGTATCTCAACAAGTTTAATCATTTATCCCAATATGCTATTGACCAAGTAAACACTAACCTGAAGAAGAAGAATTGCTTCATGAGAGGACTCAACAACTGGTTCCAATGGAAAATGGCCACCTGCCTGGATCTTACTTATAGCAGAGCTATCAGCACAGCGCTGGCAGTAGAAGCCCAGAACACAGGCCAAGGAAAATCAAGGGGATTTGGAGGTGACAGGTCCAATCAGGGACCTGAGAAGCGAACCAGGTTGGTAATCCGACCTTTCAATCAGAATCGTTCTTCGCCTCATCCACCCTTCTATCCATTCAAACAGCCTGTTTTCATTTGTCCTACCACTGCCCCCACTTCTACAAATCAGCCGAGTGCCCTTGGTGCTCGTCTCCCTGCCCTCCCAAGTTCTTCAACTGGCTGCTTCAACTATGAAAAGTCTGGTAAATTTATCAAAGACTGTCCATATCCGAAGCAGAATGTCACACCAGGTTTTAGAAGGCAAACCGAATGCGAACCAAGTACGTGCCAGCATCAGCAATTCACGTCCACAGCAGTTACATAACTGGACATCATCACACAGTGCTCAAATAATAGCATAAAAGGGTAACAATAGTCGATTACATCATGATGTCCAAGACAACCACATAGTCTTTAACAATAATCAAAGTGCGAAAAAGAAACGTAGATACACACGGCCTACACAGGCAGCCGACTAGGGGTTTGCCGCTAACCCACGCCTAGAACTCATCGTACTCCTGGAACTCCTAGAATGTCTTCGTCCACGGCTTCATCTTCACCTGAGCAGTGGTTGCAACGCGGACAACCTAGGGGGGGTTTGGTGTGTAAAGCAAGGGTGAGTACACATCAACATACTCAGCAAAATGTCCCATTTGGCTGTAGTGGACTAGCTTTATGTGGAGTTAAGTCAAGCAGTTGCTTTTAGTTGGTCAGGTTATTATTTACTTGTAGAAAGCCAGGTTTTAGCATTAACCCAAGTTATTAACCCAATGTACCCTTTCCAAATGGAAAGAATACCACTTACCATTACCATAGTCATAACCAAAATCATCATCCTCATCACCACCTGTAAACCATGCATCTCTGATCAAGTATCTCTAATCAATGGAGCTCCCTTGGCCGCTCATAACCGCGAGCACGGCTGATATATCAGTTTCATAACACTTTGCAGAGCTTGCGCACTTTACCCACAGGCCGTGATTCCCTCTTGCCTCGGGCCGATCAAACCCTTAAACACTACAAAGGTGAATAGGCAGGGTCTCACTACGTAGCCTTTGCAAAGATTGCCTGGGGCTGTAGCCACCCGATAGGTTTCCTAAATGCACCGCACTCCTCCCCAAGGGGCGAACCAACCTTGGCAGAGCGAGCTGCATACACCGAGCCCCATTAACGGCACGACGGCGAAGCGAACTACACCCCAGTTCCTCCAATTACTCAGCTAAGGGTGTCCCACTCCACCCTCATGGTTGCACTGTTTTCCCAGGCTGTCATCCAACGAATAGGTCCTTACGGAGAGGCACTCGAGAAACAGCTCGAGTCCCCTTAAGGGCCACAAGTACCATCATCATAATTAAAAGGGAAAACAGCATATCATAGATAATCTCATCATGTTCATTGATTAATGTGAAGCGCTAGCATAAAGCTAAACTGAAATAACCCAACCAAAGTAGGTAAACAAGGACAAGATAGACAAAAGTGAGTCAATCTTTAGGTATAAACTGTGTAAATGCGAGGAATGAACTATAAGAATGAGTAGGACATAGATGGGTCAAGGGACACTTGCCTTCACCAACCAACTGCTGCTCGGGGTCTTCACCTGCAACTCCTTCGGACTCCGCCAACTGACCGTTATCTATACGAGTTTCAAACATACATTCCACAAGTTTTAATACAAAAGAACAATACACCAAACAATAGAATGCAATAAATAGTCAGACGTTCGACGCAGGGCTCACACCTACGACTAAGCGAGAAAGGGAGAATAACGGTCGAGGCTACGGCCGACGAGCAATCACGTCACGCGATTATAAATTAAAATACTCGTCTAAACAGAATGGTATTAATTTAGCCATCGCGTTAAACATAAGGTAAAGTCATGTTCCATGTTTAATTATTATGAACAGATAAAGGTAAATTAAAGGATTGCCGCGCGGCGAAACGCGCTACACAACACTTAAATTGAATTAAGAAATAAACGACTCGTCGCGCGACGGAGCGCGCAGTGAGACACTTACATTAATTATAAAGAGACGTTAAGCGTCACGCGATGAAACGCACGACGGCATACGTCAACCAAACTGAATTTAAAATGGAACGTCGCGTGACTGGACGCGCGACGTCATACATTAAACAACCTGAAATTAAAATGGATCGTCGCGCAATGAAGCACGCGACGCAGCACATTGATAGAATCTGAAATTAAATAAATTCATCGCGCGACGCAGCACGCTAACTAAACAGGGTTTAAAATTATTTAAAACCAAGAATCAGTCACCGCGCGCGTGGGGCTACGCACGCGGGAACGCGTTGGGTGAACGGGGGGCGCGAGGCCGCACCGAGACGCGCGTAGGGACCACGCCGGGGGACCATGCTGTCAAAGGGAGGGGTCACGCACCGGGGCCGGGACGGCCGCGCGTAGGGGGCCGAGGGGCCACGCGCACTAGGACCGGGGAGGCGCGCCGTCGGGGGCCGAGGGGCCGCGCGCTAGGGCACCGGGTGTGGCGGAACCGCCCGAATTATTCTAACTTAAGTGCCCAAGTCCCGCCTTAGAGGCTAGACCACACTTAAATAGGAATAAACCGTCAGTCCCTCGGATCTAGTCCGATAAAAGCCACTTATCCAGGATCGAATACCACTAGCTCACGCAAAGGTGAGGCACAGAGAAATACAATAAAACATAATACCACAAATTTAATAAGTACCATTAGTGATTACATTATCGGAGTTTCAGAAATAGTAACCAAAATTTTAATGCAGTGGAAATAACTAACGGAGAAAATCGAGTAACATGGCGAAGCCTGGCCACACTACTCCTCCTGGTCCTCTCCTGCGGAAGCAGTAACCCACTCGACTATCTATCCCGGTGACAGGGACGAAGGCCAAGTCACACCATCAACCAATCATTCTAAGGAGTACCTGCAAAAATTATGCCACAAGCAAGGGTGAGTATACTAATACTCAGCTAGACTTACCCGGTATGAGGAGTCTACTCCTCTACCTCTAGACATGTAGCTGTTTGGCTGAGGGGTTTGGTTTGCCAAAAGCACTAGCTGAGTCTAAAAACAAGTTTTAGCTTTTCAAGTTTTAGTAGAAACCTTTAGACTAGATGTGTACCTAGCTAATCATACATGGTATCAAACATTTTTACCAATCAACAACTTTTGCCAGTCACCTCATTTCCACTTATTACTCAATGTAGCAGCATGGATCAAGCAGTCTCATTAGCTGCGAGAAGCAGACGATTCGAATCGAGTTTTTAAACCTTGCAAGGTAAACCTAAACACACGACATGGCGAGGCACTCCGTCCCCACACACATCAACCGTCCCCATCGATTCCCTGGCAACAGATCAGGGCTCACCGCCTTGGCGTACAATGCCTCACTGACCCCGACTGCCGTCGTGCAGTGACCGCACTTGTACCCACCAAAACCGGAATGGGAGACCACATCTCAGGTCGCGTGAGGGGATATGTCTGCTGGCAGGTTCAATCAGGTACTAGGCTTACCGATTTACCATATTTCTTGGTATATGTTTAGTACGTTCAAACTCTTGACTCACGGTACCACACCTTAATCCTTATTCCAATTTCCGTCTCGTAGACAATGCATCCCCATGGACCGTTATCCACAGACCACCATCATCCTGATATAAAAATGGATACAACCAATTCCTGACCTCGCGCGAGTGCTAGAAAATCACTCGACTTCTACTGAGATCCTAATTAGTAAGCAGCTACTCGACCTAGCATAGTAGTATCCATCTCAAAAGGAATCCTGAGTTCATGCAACTAAGGTTCCAAACAACTCCTACACTTAAGTGCACAATATAAGCCTACAAACAATAAGTGTAGTAAAATAGCATATATAAACGGTTATGCATAAAATCGGGGCTTGCCTTTAATTTAACACTTAGGTAGTGTTTGCTGGGGGAGGTACTAGCTTGGCGAGCATCCATTGGTTAAGTCCATTCTTCAGGTCACCCACCAACTGCATCTTGTGGTTGGCACCACATCACTTGCTCGATCATCATCTCGCGGTCCTAAATGAGATGCAAGATGCATATGTATGAATATAATGAAAGTAACACAAGATATACAAAGACACAGTGGCAAACTAAACATTAAATGGGAAGACACCGTAAACAACCATACGCTAGCAATAGTTATCTACACGTTATCGGCGTCCAACATTAACACCTTTAAAAAGACAACAACATTTTATTTATTTACGCAACACAACTACTACATCACAAGTACGCGCATTTTGTTTGTTTGGATACGGCTTTTCATTAGTTCTCCTATTGATCGCACACAAGCATCACCGACAACACAAATTCAATAGAGGACATAAGCGTCAATATCTATGGAACTCCTATATCGCAATCACTAGAGAAAGAAACATATAAAACAAGACACACATGTCATCTCTAGCTTAACCATGGCAAGTCTACATTACTTAAGAGCAAACCAAACATTTTTAGCGACAAGGGTGAACTAAACAATCAAAAGCGCACTAGCAGAATTTTTGGACAGCAATACAGCAATCACTTGTTTCAGTCATAACTCACAAGATATCTAACCAAACATAGTAAACTAGGACTTTCTAGAAAGCTTGAAATATGCTCTACAACTTTGGTATTTTCACCTCAACAAGATTCAACACTTAGCAAGGTTAAAAGTGCTAACACAACAGATCTGTCTAGATTTGGACAGATTCAGACTTACAACTTCACAAATTCACAACTAAAGATTCAGGCATCCAAACAAAGTGATCTTAGACTTTCTGGAAAGCTAATGAAATTTTATACAAATCATTTATAAACATTCCAAGGTGATTCAATATGCAATTTAGGATAAAAGACATTAGAAGGCTTTGCTCTCCAGAATTAGACAGATTCAGTCTTGAGACTTTAAACATCCATAACATAATCTTTAGATCACCAAAAAGAGTGATCCAAGACTTTTTGGAAAGTTTGGCAAAAGCACTACATAACTTTTATAATCACCAAGAAGTGATTCTATGTTGAACTGAATCAAACAATTCAGTTTTCGAAATCTGTTCTGTCAGTGGACATAACACAGCAACCAGTTTGTAAAATTCATAACTCTTAAACTGTCTGGCTTATGGTTGTGAAAGTTTAACACAAGCAAGATAAGAAAAGCATCTACAACTTTCTTATAACGAGCACAAACAGATTGTAAGATTAACTTAAGCAAACAATGCAGTTTCTCAAATCTGTACAGAATTTGGACAGATTCAGTTACTGAATTTGTAAAAGGCATAACTCCTAAACTGTCAGACCTATGGCTGTCAAATTTTAACACCAGCAAGATAATAAAGTTATATACCAATTTTCTATAGCACAAATCTACAGAAAACATAATTTAGTTCATCAAACATACAGCACACCAAAAACAGTAAGTGCAGCCCAAAACAACAATTAATACATTTCAGCTTCTATACAATTCAAGAATTGCCGCGTTCGAGCGACCTGAATTACTCGAACGCTTTACTATTTAATTGAGTTAAGACAATCAAATTAGAACCAAAAAGTCGACTTGCAAATTTTATTCAAGTCATTTAGTGCACCAAAACTACTACAACCAATCAACGACGCATTCTCCACGATAATCACCCAACCATTTGCGTTTTAAATTAGACATCACATGAGCACTAATACTTTTCATCCGCGACTGTAACCATATGCATTTAGAATACAACAAGCAAATTTACCGTGACTACAAGCTTAACTAAAGTCATCTAACTAGTTGGTTAACCAGTATAAAACTTAGCAAGTATTTTAGACTTCGCAACTCAAAAACATAGGTGGGAGTAGGTTAATTAGTTTTTCTTAACCATTTTCTCAACTTAAACTGGAGAACACACAAGTCATTTAAAACACCATATTTTAGGAGACCTCACATGTTGAGCATCAATTTATAACCTAAGTGACTCAACCTCTATCACGCTTGGCAACTACCACATCACCCGATTTATCTATTTGGAACACCGCCTGCCTAACGTACTACTAGTACCCCGCATTTTGACTCGACTTAAAAACATAGAGGAAGCTATGACTACTTCGGCATGTCACCACCTCGCTACACAAGCCAAAATTATTATTATTTAACCACACGCCTAGATAAGCATGATTTCAATTCAACTTGCCCATATTTAAATCTCGGCATAAGCTTGTCTATTGGCTAACGAAGTGACCATTTTCTAATTACCAACATACACCACCTTTCACCATTTGTGGATACATGCACGACACACGGCTATTGTAATACATCAGAAGTACATACAACCCCATCAGTAAAGCACCAGCACATTTCCAAAAATTCCCCGAGACTACGACGACAAGGCATCGATCCGCCATACAACAAAAATCATGACGAAGACGATAGGTGCTATCAACTAATCGTTTAAAAATATTAGACTTACTTCTCGCTTTGCCACTACAACACCCTTTAGTCACATGACCATCGTGAGCATTCTTCACACGATTATACGACAGCAACCTAAACGTTATGTTACACAATACATACATCTTTCCCCGTTGCGAGTATAACCATATCACGGCATATACCCGCACACCTCAATCAAATATCTTACGCCACCATCCCTATAATACACCACGACACACACGCACATACGTGTACTAATTAAATCCTCGCATCCCTTGTATTTCCAATTTACTCATCATATTAAA
The DNA here is from genome assembly GCA_029449295.1 of Zea luxurians. NCBI lineage: Eukaryota > Viridiplantae > Streptophyta > Magnoliopsida > Poales > Poaceae > Zea > Zea luxurians. The sequence goes on along the minus strand of JAOPSE010000790.1, from coordinate 178,223 downwards.
CAACACAACACGTTTACTTACCTAAACGTTAAGACAACCTTGCTACGGCATATAACCAAAACATTTTTATACCCACACACATTCCAACACCAATGTACACCACATCGACCAAAATATAATTATACAAACTACAAATCGCACACATCAACAATCACTTGTTCTTTAACCGCAAATGCGATCCTACTAACGTGTATAGCCGAAACATATTACACACATCCACATATATACATGCATTGCCCGACATCAACCAAAGCATATGTATTATAAACTATAAATCAATCAACCTGAACGAGTCGTGACTAGACGCATGGCTGTCCACATGGCTCGGTATTTCGTCGAACGGGCAAAGCGCGACGTCGACCACTAGCTGCGAAAACACACAAATTTGTTGGCGGCAGTTCATCGAACATCACACACATCTGAAAATAAACATCAAGAATAGTGGGGGTTTCTCACCAAGGGTTTTGACGGCGTCGCGGATGGGCTGCTGCACATTTCATTGAACACCTAGCAAGCACCATGGGCACTGTGCAGGTCGAGCGAAGCATGCGGTGCGGAGGGGATCTGGGGCCGCTGTTTTGGATCGGCACCGCTGCACAGCGAGGTTGGATGCTAAGGCTGCTGGCTGAGCATGGGCTTCTTGCTGCTGCACAAGGGAAAAATGAAGGAGGGGGCGAGCAGCACCTAGGGAGGGAGGCTGGATGGGAGGAAGCTGGGAGCAGAGAGCTCGGCGACCACCATGGCTGGGTTGTGGAGTAGAGGACACGCCCAGGAGGAGCAGCAGGGAGGGTGCTGGTAGAGAGATAGGAGTAGGGGCGTCACGCTATGGGAGAGAGGGCACAGGGGGCTTGGACGCCATGGATCCAGGGAGACCGAAAATGCTCTGCCCTGCGCGCTCATGGGGTGGGCGACGTCCATGGCAGCTTCTGCCACTGCGCAAGGGAAGCCAGGGAGAGGGCGCCATGGAAGAGGAGTCGAGCTCCTTGCTGTAGCCATGGGAAGAAGGTCTCCCTACTGTCGAATGCCGGGAGAAGGGGAGGAAGAAATGGACTCGGCTAGAGCAGGCCTGCGCGAGGGAGAAGGAGCAGGGAGAGCGCTCGGCCGTGGAGGGAAGCTCGGCCGCTTGAGCTTTGCCGGTGCCATGGGAGGTGCTGCTGCCGTGTGCCATGAACAGAGAAGAAGGAAGCTGCGCGTGAGAGGAGAAGAAGGCAGGGAAAATGGCTGGTGGCGGCTAGGGGTGGGAGTGGAAAATTTCCAAGGTGCAAGGGAAGGGTCCTTCTATTTATAGAAGAAGCCCTATGGTTAGGGTTTCTTAGTGGGCTAAATGGGCTGGGTTGGGCTGGCCCAAAACACTCAAACGAGCCACGTTAAATTATTTTCCGGAATAAAAATGCTCCTGCGGATTTCGTCTCTATGGAGAATAGAGCGAAATAGAATTAGGACGAATGGACGATTGAGCGATTAATTCGGCCGAGAGTCTAATTTGAATTTGCTCGAAAATAATTCCCTACGCGTGATTTGAAAATAAATCGTCCTGAGATTTGATCGGTTTTGGATTTTTAGTCGGAGAAGGCGAATCGTGGTAATTTAAAATCGCTATCGATACGGGGTTTTGAGTTCGGTTCGGACATGAGATATTTAGCCGAGTCGGATAAAATTGATTCGATGACGACATATTGAGCATTCCGTTTGAGAGTACGGAGTAGGATTAATTTTGGACATAGATCGAACATCGAGAAATCGGAGTCGGACACAGCTCGACTAGCAGCTGTCGAGCGTTTGATTAAATGAGCTTTAGATGAGACTTATAAATCGAGGATGAATTATCGAGATCGCATTCGTGCCGAGAAATAAAAGTTTTAACAGGCTCCAAATTCGTCCTTCTTTGAGATTGAATAACTCCGAATTCGGTGAAATGTGAATGAATAATCTGGATAATCAGATATAGGCACGATCGAGAAATAGAAATTTTTACTCAGCATCCGAGATTAGGATAAATCTCCCGTCATAACACGAAACTGACACCTGGGGTGTCACAGCCTTCCCCCCTTAAAAGAATCTCGTCCCGAGATTCGAACAAAGACTCTTAAGGGTAGAGAAGCATGTAACTCGTAGGCTGGAGATAGATGCAAATTCATGAGAGGGTATCTAACAAGATACTGGAGACAGATTTGGATAGAATATCTCGACATATTGAGACAAAATGCGGCGATCACTTTGAGAGAATATTCACGAAAGATAGCACATTAGTATACTCTCGTAATGGACCATGACTATTAAACGTGATACCAGTGCATGCCAAGTAGCTCAACCATGTGTGCACCCATAGGAGGCTCTCAGTTTTGTCATGGCACCATCAGTCGTTAGTCATGACACCATTACCAAACGTAACCAATGAGAATTTCACATAGCACAAATAGATGGAGCCCATGAGAGTATGGCTCAAAAAACAAGAATGTGACCAGAGTTGAAGCAAAGATTGTTGGCCAAAAGAGCATCATATGAGAATTTTCTTCGACTCAGAGAACTATTTTATGATCAACATAGAGATTATCAGATCAGATATTAGCACGAGATTTGATATGAGGATGAACCGACCATGAGATCAAAATAGATTGTTGAGCTTTTAGAGACATGAGAGAACCAAGGACAACAACGGAATCCATTGAACCCGATGGATACACCATTTAGAGATAAAATTGATAAAACATCGTCATGATCCTTGGAGAACGAGTATGAGAATGACCAGAAATGAGAGATTTAGGTAAATCAACATCCAATACTTGAGAACGGGGTATAACAGATAACCAGATAACGGGGCAAAATCAATAGGGGATCCCGAGATTCGGATGATAAAGCCAACATGATTCTCACGAAAAAGGATTATCAGATCTAGGCGAAAGGAGAGGTAGGCAAACAGGATCAGCTAGGATGATTAGCAGAAATGCTATGAAGTTTTAGGGGCAAGGGTTTATGGAAAGAAACATGGCCTTGATAGGGTTTGCACAACTAGACACCAACAATTTTTTAAGGAGGTTTCACTTGCTAAACTCAAGGTTGTTTGGAGGGGTCTTTTTATGGGCAAAACAGGCAACAATTTTTATTGGCAAAAAGGGTTAAACAATTACAATACCACCTAGCTAGCAAGACAAGACAAACACGTAGCACGAACTAACAAGACCTACCAATCTGACACAAGGTAAGGCATTTCTAACATAGCAGTACATCACATTATTCACAAGTTTTTTTATTATTGGAATAAAGGTGAGAGAAGCAGGTTGGTGCACAAGAGACAATTATAATGCGACAATCATGATGCATGCTCATTCTAGTCGTCTTCTCAGTCCTAACTACTTTTTGGGTGCTTGCTATAGCATCCTTATCAATAGTAGTAGTAGCCTTTATGGCCTATATAAATAGCCACCTAGCTACCCATATATTTTCTAAGGCTTCACGTCCTAGGTCTATCTGTATCGTCCTGACAGCTATCCAACTTGGTTTCTAAGCAAGTTTTACTTTAGAAAAGGTTGGTAATCATGACTTATTGACTTCTCTGTACTGGTATTCGCTCGGATACCAGCTGTGGCGGAACCGCCCGAATTATTCCAACTTAAGTGCCCAAGTCCCGCCTTAGAGGCTAGACCACACTTAAATAAGAATAAACCGTCAGTCCCTCGGATCTAGTCCGATAAAAGCCACTTATCCCGGATCGAATACCACTAGCTCACACGAAGGTGAGGCACAGAGAAATACAATAAAACATAATACCACAAATTTAATAAGTATCATTACTGATTACATTATTGGAGTTTCAGAAACAGTAACCAAAATTTTAATGTAGTGGAAATAACTAACGGAGAAAACCGAGTAACATGGCGAAGCCTTGCCACGCTACTCCTCCTGGTCCTCTCCTGCGGAAGCAGTAACCCACTTGACTATCTATGCCGGTGGCAGGGACGAAGGCCAAGTCACACCATCAACCAATCATCCTAAGGAGTACCTGCAAAAATTATGCCACAAGCAAGGCTGAGTATACTAATACTCAGCTAGACTTACCCGGTGTGAGGAGTCTACTCCTCTACCTCTAGACATGCAGCTGTTTGGCTGAGGGGTTTGGTTTGCCAAAAGCACTAGCAGAGTCTAAAAACAAGTTTTAGCTTTTCAAGTTTTAGTAGAAACCTTTAGACTAGATGTGTACCTAGCTAATCATACATGGTATCAAACATTTTTACCAATCAACATCTTTTGCCAGTCACCTCATTTCCACTTATTACTCAATGTAGCAGCATGGATCAAGCAGTCTCATTAGCTGCGAGAAGCAGACGATTTGAATCGAGTTTTTATACCTTGCAAGGTTAACCTAAACATACGACGTGGCGAGGCACTCTGTCCCCACACACATCAACCGTCCCCATCGATTCCCTGGCAACAGATCAGGGCTCACCGCCTTGGCGTACAATGCCTCACTGACCCCGACTACCGTCGTGCAGTGACCGCACTTGTACCCACCATAACCGGAATGGGAGACCACGTCGCAGGTCGCGTGAGGGGATATGTCTGCTGGCAGGTTCAATCAGGTACTAGGCTTACCGATTTACCATATTTCTCGGCATATGTTTAGTACGTTCAAACGCTTGACTCACGGTACCACACCTTAATCCTTATTCCAATTTTCGTCTCGTAGACAACGCATCCCCATGGACCGTTATCCACAGACCATCATCATCCTGATATAAAAATGGATACAACCAATTCCTGACCTCGCGCGAGTGCTAGAAAATCACTCAACTTCTACTGAGATCCTAATTAGTAAGCAGCTACTCGACCTAGCATACTAGTATCCATCTCAAAAGCAATCCTGAGTTCATGCAACTAAGGTTCCAAACAACTCCTACACTTAAGTGCACAATACAAGCCTACAAACAATAAGTGTTGTAAAATAGCATATATAAACGGTTATGCATAAAACCGGGGCTTGCCTTTAATTTAACACTTAGGTAGTGTTTGCTCGGGGATGTACTAGCTTGGTGAGCATCCATTGGTTAAGTCCATTCTTCAGGTCACCCACCAACTGCATCTTGTGGTTGGCACCACATCACTTGCTCAATCATCATCTCGTGGTCCTAAATGAGATGCAAGATGCATATGTATGAATATTGTCGGCGTTTCGAAACCCGGGGGGTCCCTGGACCGACGAGTAAATTGTCGCTGCGTGCCCCAGCCCAGATGGGTCGGCGCGAGGCGGAACGCGAATGGGGGAAAAGCAGCCGGAGGGAGACAGGCGTGGGAGGTGGAACCCGCGGCCTTCGTGTTAGCCCCGCGCCCAGGTCGGGTGCGCTTGCAGTAGGGGGTTACAAGCGTCCACGAGGGAGGGAGCGAGCGGCCTTGCGCGAGCGCCGTCCCATCCTTCCCCGCGCGGCCAACCCTCTGTAAGAGGGCCCTGGACCTCCCTTTTATAGGCGTAAGGAGAGGATCCAGGTGTACAATGGGGGTGTAGCAGTGTGCTAACGTGTCTATGTAACACCCGGTTTTAAAGGAACAAAGCCGGGTGCATCTCATACATGCGCCAAGAAGACAACATATACAATAACAGAGTGTATAGAGATAAATGTCATTAACATCAGAGTATTTATTACATAGCGGAAGACTTACAAAATAAATGAATAAATATAAAACGAACTAAGGATCGTCGGCGCAAATGTCGACTGGGAAACGCCACCTAGATCAGATCAAACTCCTCGATACTTGACTCCACTTGAAACACCTGCTCTTCTCCTGTGGGGGGGTGTGAGACAGCAAGGGTGAGCTCACACATGATCATAGCTCAACAAGTTGTGGGGAACCAGTGGACATAAACTCACAAAGGTATGAGTTCATGTGGTGTGTAAGGCTTAATCAATGGCAGGGGTTAAAGCTGAGCATTGCTTTTAAGTAGTTGGTCAAAATTTTATTAGCAGTTACTATGTGTAAGTAAATACCAAACCATAAATAAAGTAATTGAACAAAATTAATAACAAACCCATGCAATGCAAATGACAAAATTGAATTTAAGTTCCATAATTTAAACATCAGAGAGTCCTGAGCTGCTCATGACCGTGAGCTCGGCTAGTATACCAGTTTTACACTCTGCAGAGGTTGTACCCTTTACCCACAAGTCATGTTACCCATCTGCCAAGGGGTCGCGACTCCCCATATACCTCTACCTAGGAAGCACGGCAGGGCAACACTACGAGGCCTTTACAAAGTTCCACTAGCTTCCGAAAACCCGCTACAGTTTATGGGAAGATCCAGTAAAGGGTTCCTGGCTGATAGCCATCGCAGCAAAATCAACCAGGGACCTCCCCGCACTGACCTCTCCCCTACTGCCCTTGCCCCTTTCGGGTAAGGTAGTCTTCCACTAGCTTTCCTAATTAGTCAGCCAAGGGCGTCCCATTCCACCCTTGTGGTGGCACGTGGTTCTCAAGTTAAGCTCTATGTTCCAATTAACATTAATGATAATAATATGAACATAAACAGAATAACAACAAGAATAATTGGAACATAGATATAATGAAATATTAACCCAAAAACCACGTAAAGCAATAGCAAACTACCCAAGTGATTCAGGGGTAAACAAGGTCATGAGATAAACAATCTAGGGTGACCTATTGGGTCCCATCAAAATTAACCTATGCATGAGTATGTGATATTAAAGAACATTATTGGGTAAAAAGTGGTCAAGGGCACAACTTGCCTTCAATGAGCTCCTGCTCAGCTACTTCAACCTGCTGCTCACCAGGATCCTCGGTCACGGCTCTTCTACTCGCCACAATACAAACAAGCACAGTGCATATAGAGAAATTAACATTACACCAAACATATAAATAAAATACACAGTAATAATCTACACATTAAAATAAAATTCTAGGAACAGGAATCATAATTTTTCGAGTTATAGATTTTAAGTTATGGATTTTCAAAGGTTTTATGTGTTTAGAATAGGATTAAGTGACAAATAAATTTCTTACTGTTTTCATGACATAACAGAGGCACTAAGTGCTAGAGAATAAAATTACAAAATTTTAGGAACTGGAATGGATAAATTTGGAGTTAGTATGAATTTTCTATGAATTTAGTAAGTTCTAGCAATTATTTTTGCATTAAAAATAAATTCCTATTTCATTTTTCCTGATTCTCTAATTTCCTGGACTGGGCGTCAATTTCTGTGAACTACAGGGGCTTCGGGGATAAAATTCCAGAGACCCAGAGCACAGCGCATAGGACGGCGGGTTGAATCCTAGGTTTTCTAGGGTCTCTTCTGCAAACTGGCAAAGTGAAGGGGTACGGGCCATTTCTGGCCGTCCGATTAGGCGTGGACGCGCGAGATTAGATCCGCAACGGTGTGAACTGGTAAGGAATAGGCATCGTCCGATCGAGGATCGATGGTGGGATTGATTTGAGCCGAGAGGAGGCCACCAGATCTAATCCTAGCCGCAATTCTCGGATCCAACGGTTCTAAACACCCTTCCACCCATCATCGCACCAGGGCCATCCATTAAGAGATCTACGGTCCTGGCGCGCCATCAACCACGAGCTCCCACGTTACGGCAGCACACCCAGGGTCACGGCGGCGCGAAACCTGGCGCGGCGGCGCCATGGCCGGGATTCTCCCTCAACCCTACGGTGCACGATTTCTAGGCTTACTAGGTGCGAAATGGAATTGGGAAGGGGGCGAACATGAGGAGCGGATACTTACATTAAATCCGGCGGTGCCCAGCTCCGTTCACGGCGCACGGCGAACAGGCGGAGAAGCGTGCACTCCGGTGTCGAATTTCCGAAATCACCAGCCGCCAAACCACCGCCGCGAGGCCACCGACGGTCCTGGCGAGCGTCCGCGATCACCCGTATAGGTCTCACCGCTGGCGGCCGCGAAAATTGGTCTGGCGGAGGCGTGGATTCGACGGCGACGAAATCCCGGGACCCCCGGTCACCACCGCACCTGAGGACAGCTGCGCCCTCACCCGAGAAGGTCCTGGGGAGCTTTAGCACACGCGGCCGAGTACAATCCCGCAGCACCCCGGTGTTAATCGAAAACGGCGGCGATGGATGGCTCAGAGCTTGCGGCGGAAACACCCTCTCCCAGGACCGGGTCTCTCAGGCGGCGGGATGGTGGAGGGTTTGGCTCGGCGCACGGTGCGGCTACTTAAGCCTAAATACCCGAGGCAAAATCGCAACGGCAATCACCGGGATTGAAGGCGCGACGCGGTCGGCCATGCGGGGTAGCAGCGTGAAGTTCGCGGGAGGTTGAGGAAGGAGATGGGATCGTCGCTGACGGGCGGGCCCAACCAGTCAGTGATTCGGTCCGCCAACCGGTGAGTGCCGCCAACCCTGGCCCACCTGCCAGTGAGCGCAAGGGCGCGCGCGCGCGGGAGTCCGGCCAGATGGGCCGCGCGGGTCAATCCCCCGGTGGGCCGAAAATGGGGTATGGAGCCCAGATAAGGTTTTATTCTTTCTCTTTTTTTTATTTTTCTGTTTTCTTTTATTTCCTTTCCTTCTTTTTTTTCCAAATTCACATTTAAATTCTAGTTTAAGTTTAAACTTGTGACAAATTTATCCTTATTTTATATTGTGTCATGACAAGTTTCAATTTGGAGATATATATATTATTTATATTTTTATATCACATAATACTTGTTTGCTTCTCTTCTCTAAATTCAAAAAAAATCTCTTTTAGGTTTTGAATTCCACTTTGGACTCTTCACTATATTCCTGGTCACAAAATGCACCCCAAAAACAATATCCCAGCATGATGCATGTATTATTTTCGGGTATTTCGTGTTAATCATGTGTTTGTGTAAGTGATATGTTCACATGAAATGATAAACATGGGTAACACCTATAGATATAGAGTATTATACTTTCTTTTTTTTTTTAGCCTTTCATACAAAGTGGGTGTTACAAATCCTACCCCCCTTAAAAATAATCTCGTCCTCGAGATTTAAGAAGAACTAGGGAAAAGGTGGGGAAAATCTATGCGAAGCTCTTCTTCTCTTTCCCAAGTTGCTTCATCTTCACTGTGGTGACTCCATTGGACTTTACACATCTTTATCACCTTATTTCTTGTAATTCGAGTCAATGTATCCAAAATCTTGATCGGGCACTCCGTGTAAGTCAAATCACCTTGAACACTGAGCTCTTCCATTGGTAACTGTTCCTCGGGAACACGGAGACACTTCTTAAGTTGAGATACGCGGAACACATTATGCACATCCGATAGGCTAGCAGGTAACTCGAGTTGGTAGGCCATCTCTCCAACTTGCCCGAAAAACTCTGGATGGTCCAATAAAGTGAGGGAAACAATTTGCCCTTGACTTTAAATCTCCTCATTCCACGAAGTGGTGAAACCTTGAGGTACACATGATCACTTTCCTCAAACTCCAGTGGTCTTCTTCTATTATCAGCGTAGCTCTTTTTGCCTGGTTTGAGCCACTCAAATTCTCCCGAATTATACGGACTTATTCTTCTGCCTCTTGAATAAGTTCAGGTCCAAAGAACTGTCTTCCTCTAGTCTGGTCCAATATAGAGGAATCCTACATTTCCTGTCATACAGAGTCTCGAACGGGGACATCTTCAGACTGGCCTGATAACTATTCAGCATAAGGTAGGCTCTTGTCCCAACTACTACCATGCTGAAGGGTACAAGCTCTCAACATATCTTCCAATACTTGATTAGTCCTTTCAGTCTGTCCGTCAGTCTGAGGGTGATAGTCTGCATTAAACTTCAGCTTCGTATCCATATTCTCATGAAAACTTTTCCAAAATCTGGGGGTAAACTGTGATCCTCTATCCAAAATGATCTTCTTCGGTACACCATGTAGAGACTCAATCCGAGACATGTATAACTTAGCCAATTATGATCCATTATAAGTAGTCTTGACCGGAATGAAATGAGCCACTTTGGTCAATCTATCCTTAATAACTCATATCGAATCATATCCTTTCGAGGTGCGAGGCAATCCAGTAATGAAATCCATATCAATCTCTTCTTACTTCCATTTGGACATCTTCGGTGGGTGTAATAGTCCAGCTAGTCTTTGGTGATCGGTCTTAACTCTTTGGCACACATCGCACATAACCACATGTGCAGCCATATCTCTCTCCAGTCCATATCACCAGCACTTCTGCTTTAAATCCTGATACATCTTGGTACTACCAGGATGAATAGAATAATCCAAGTCATGGGCTTTCTTCAATATAGTCTCATGAAGGCTTTCAATCTCCGGAATTCATATCCGATCCTTGAACCATATTGTGCCTTGTTCATCTTCCTTGAATTTCTGGACCTTGACCTTTAGTAATCAGATTCTTAATTTCTTGTGTCTTAGCATCACCAATTTATCCTTTGCGGACCTCTTGCTCCAAGATAGGTTCCAAATCAATAATGACTCCTTAAACGTGAGCAACTATCCCCAGGTTAAGTCTCCTGAAATCCTCAACAATCTCATCGGGTAGCTGGGCAACAACAGCTGAATGAACATGTTCCTTCCGACTCAAGGCATCTGCAACCAAATTTGCCTTGCCCGGGTGATAGTGAATTCCAAATCATAACCCTTAATAAGCTCCAACCAACGGCGTTGCCTAAGGTTGAGATCCTTTTGAGTGAATATATACTTCAAACTCTTATGATCCATATATACTTGACACTTCTCGTCCCACTTAAATTCTCTTCCTTTCTCCAAAAGCGAAGTCATAGGTTTGGCAATCTTAGAAAATCCTTCAATAAATCTCCCATAGTATCCTGCGAGTCCCAAGAAACTTCGGTCCTCCGTAACCGTAGTGGGTATTCTCCACACCACTATCTCCTTAACTTTAGCAGGACCCACTGCTATTCCTCCATTAGAAATAATATGACTAAGAAATGGCACCTCGCCAATCCAAAACTCGCATTTGTTGTACTCAGTGTAGAGTTGATTATCTCGTAACTTCTGTAGCACCAACCTTAGATGTTCTTCATGGTCACTCTCATTCTTAGAATAGATAAGATTATCGTCGATGACCACCACGACGAATCTGTCCAAATACTCCAAAAACATCTTATTCCTCAAATCCATAAGATAAGCTGGTGCATTAGTTAATTCAAACGACATAACGATGAACTCATATAATCCATATCGAGTCGAGAAAGCCGTCTTAGGAATATCTGATGGTCTAATCTTCATCTGATGGTACCCCGATCGGAAGTCAATCTTCAAGAATATCCTGGCTCCTCTCATCCGATTAAATAAATCCTTAATGCGGGGTAACAGAAACTTGTTCTTCACGGTGACATCGCTAAGGGACCTATAATCCACGCACATCCTTTGTGATCCATCTTTCTTCTGTACAAACAAAACTGACGCTCCCTAAGGTGAAGAACTTGGGCGAATGTACCCATCCTCTTGTAATTCCGCTAATTGCTTCTTAAGTTCCTTTAGCTCTTCTATGGACATCATGTATGGCTGTTTAGAATTAGGAGCAGTCCCAGGTAAGAGATCCATGACAAACTCAACTTCCCTATCTGGTGGCAGTAGTTACTGCAATTCCAACTTCAAATCTTTCTCCTTTGGAACTGGTGAGTTCTACGGTTCCCTTAGCGCAGTGTATAAACCACCATTGCCTTTCTTAACCACGACATACCAAGGATCACGTCTATACTGCTCTCTTCTAACAGTATAGGGGTAGTCCATCTGGGTTAGAAATACAGGGTAAGAAAGAAAGAATTGTAGACAAGGCGAGTAACTATGATAAATGTCACTGCGGGGGATTTATTAGCTAAGTAGATTAGTGTGTTATCCACTAAAGCTAATACATTACCTTATGGTGGTACATGCTAAGATGCCCGTCTATACTATTTCAATCAATCAAAGAAGCAAATCAGACATTGATCATCAGAACAATCAACCAACATTTTTTTTTTAAAATAGAGAAAATAGTTTTATTTTCGTCTGAGGTTCCCTATCTCTTAAAAATGTCATAGGGGTATAGATTCCAAGGTTTGAAATCCATCTTGTCTTAGAGTAGAAAAGGTAAGAATGATCAGAGTAGAACAGTAGAAGGTGAGACAGGATCAAGATAAGGTAAGTATGGAATGAATCAGAGTAAGATAAGTAGATAAGGGTTTTGTCCATTTCTATCTAGGTTTCGTCCTACAGTCAACATTTCCTCTGATACCACTTCTGTAACACCCGGTTTTAAAGGAACAAAGCCGGGTGCATCTCATACATGCGCCAAGAAGACAACATATACAATAACAGAGTGTATAGAGATAAATGTCATTAACATCAGAGTATTTATTACATAGCGGAAGACTTACAAAATAAATGAATAAATATAAAACGAACTAAGGATCGTCGGCGCAAATGTCGACTGGGAAACGCCACCTAGATCAGATCAAACTCCTCGATACTTGACTCCACTTGAAACACCTGCTCTTCTCCTGTGGGGGGGTGTGAGACAGCAAGGGTGAGCTCACACATGATCATAGCTCAACAAGTTGTGGGGAACCAGTGGACATAAACTCACAAAGGTATGAGTTCATGTGGTGTGTAAGGCTTAATCAATGGCAGGGGTTAAAGCTGAGCATTGCTTTTAAGTAGTTGGTCAAAATTTTATTAGCAGTTACTATGTGTAAGTAAATACCAAACCATAAATAAAGTAATTGAACAAAATTAATAACAAACCCATGCAATGCAAATGACAAAATTGAATTTAAGTTCCATAATTTAAACATCAGAGAGTCCTGAGCTGCTCATGACCGTGAGCTCGGCTAGTATACCAGTTTTACACTCTGCAGAGGTTGTACCCTTTACCCACAAGTCATGTTACCCATCTGCCAAGGGGTCGCGACTCCCCATATACCTCTACCTAGGAAGCACGGCAGGGCAACACTACGAGGCCTTTACAAAGTTCCACTAGCTTCCGAAAACCCGCTACAGTTTATGGGAAGATCCAGTAAAGGGTTCCTGGCTGATAGCCATCGCAGCAAAATCAACCAGGGACCTCCCCGCACTGACCTCTCCCCTACTGCCCTTGCCCCTTTCGGGTAAGGTAGTCTTCCACTAGCTTTCCTAATTAGTCAGCCAAGGGCGTCCCATTCCACCCTTGTGGTGGCACGTGGTTCTCAAGTTAAGCTCTATGTTCCAATTAACATTAATGATAATAATATGAACATAAACAGAATAACAACAAGAATAATTGGAACATAGATATAATGAAATATTAACCCAAAAACCACGTAAAGCAATAGCAAACTACCCAAGTGATTCAGGGGTAAACAAGGTCATGAGATAAACAATCTAGGGTGACCTATTGGGTCCCATCAAAATTAACCTATGCATGAGTATGTGATATTAAAGAACATTATTGGGTAAAAAGTGGTCAAGGGCACAACTTGCCTTCAATGAGCTCCTGCTCAGCTACTTCAACCTGCTGCTCACCAGGATCCTCGGTCACGGCTCTTCTACTCGCCACAATACAAACAAGCACAGTGCATATAGAGAAATTAACATTACACCAAACATATAAATAAAATACACAGTAATAATCTACACATTAAAATAAAATTCTAGGAACAGGAATCATAATTTTTCGAGTTATAGATTTTAAGTTATGGATTTTCAAAGGTTTTATGTGTTTAGAATAGGATTAAGTGACAAATAAATTTCTTACTGTTTTCATGACATAACAGAGGCACTAAGTGCTAGAGAATAAAATTACAAAATTTTAGGAACTGGAATGGATAAATTTGGAGTTAGTATGAATTTTCTATGAATTTAGTAAGTTCTAGCAATTATTTTTGCATTAAAAATAAATTCCTATTTCATTTTTCCTGATTCTCTAATTTCCTGGACTGGGCGTCAATTTCTGTGAACTACAGGGGCTTCGGGGATAAAATTCCAGAGACCCAGAGCACAGCGCATAGGACGGCGGGTTGAATCCTAGGTTTTCTAGGGTCTCTTCTGCAAACTGGCAAAGTGAAGGGGTACGGGCCATTTCTGGCCGTCCGATTAGGCGTGGACGCGCGAGATTAGATCCGCAACGGTGTGAACTGGTAAGGAATAGGCATCGTCCGATCGAGGATCGATGGTGGGATTGATTTGAGCCGAGAGGAGGCCACCAGATCTAATCCTAGCCGCAATTCTCGGATCCAACGGTTCTAAACACCCTTCCACCCATCATCGCACCAGGGCCATCCATTAAGAGATCTACGGTCCTGGCGCGCCATCAACCACGAGCTCCCACGTTACGGCAGCACACCCAGGGTCACGGCGGCGCGAAACCTGGCGCGGCGGCGCCATGGCCGGGATTCTCCCTCAACCCTACGGTGCACGATTTCTAGGCTTACTAGGTGCGAAATGGAATTGGGAAGGGGGCGAACATGAGGAGCGGATACTTACATTAAATCCGGCGGTGCCCAGCTCCGTTCACGGCGCACGGCGAACAGGCGGAGAAGCGTGCACTCCGGCGTCGAATTTCCGAAATCACCAGCCGCCAAACCACCGCCGCGAGGCCACCGACGGTCCTGGCGAGCGTCCGCGATCACCCGTATAGGTCTCACCGCTGGCGGCCGCGAAAATTGGTCTGGCGGAGGCGTGGATTCGACGGCGACGAAATCCCGGGACCCCCGGTCACCACCGCACCTGAGGACAGCTGCGCCCTCACCCGAGAAGGTCCTGGGGAGCTTTAGCACACGCGGCCGAGTACAATCCCGCAGCACCCCGGTGTTAATCGAAAACGGCGGCGATGGATGGCTCAGAGCTTGCGGCGGAAACACCCTCTCCCAGGACCGGGTCTCTCAGGCGGCGGGATGGTGGAGGGTTTGGCTCGGCGCACGGTGCGGCTACTTAAGCCTAAATACCCGAGGCAAAATCGCAACGGCAATCACCGGGATTGAAGGCGCGACGCGGTCGGCCATGCGGGGTAGCAGCGTGAAGTTCGCGGGAGGTTGAGGAAGGAGATGGGATCGTCGCTGACGGGCGGGCCCAACCAGTCAGTGATTCGGTCCGCCAACCGGTGAGTGCCGCCAACCCTGGCCCACCTGCCAGTGAGCGCAAGGGCGCGCGCGCGCGGGAGTCCGGCCAGATGGGCCGCGCGGGTCAATCCCCCGGTGGGCCGAAAATGGGGTATGGAGCCCAGATAAGGTTTTATTCTTTCTCTTTTTTTTATTTTTCTGTTTTCTTTTATTTCCTTTCCTTCTTTTTTTTCCAAATTCACATTTAAATTCTAGTTTAAGTTTAAACTTGTGACAAATTTATCCTTATTTTATATTGTGTCATGACAAGTTTCAATTTGGAGATATATATATTATTTATATTTTTATATCACATAATACTTGTTTGCTTCTCTTCTCTAAATTCAAAAAAAATCTCTTTTAGGTTTTGAATTCCACTTTGGACTCTTCACTATATTCCTGGTCACAAAATGCACCCCAAAAACAATATCCCAGCATGATGCATGTATTATTTTCGGGTATTTCGTGTTAATCATGTGTTTGTGTAAGTGATATGTTCACATGAAATGATAAACATGGGTAACACCTATAGATATAGAGTATTATACTTTCTTTTTTTTTTTAGCCTTTCATACAAAGTGGGTGTTACAGTCTAGCAGAGGAGAGCTAGCGCCCTAAGTAAATGCCATCGTGGCAGCCGGAGAGGTTTTGGCACCCAGTTCGTGTGGTGACGTGGCCGTCGGAGGAGTGCTGGAGCCTGGCGAAAGGACAGCTGTCAGGGCTATCGAGTCCTTGCTGACGTCCTCTTGCTTCCGTAAGGGGGCTGAGAGCTGCCGTCGTCATGGAGCGTGCAGGGCGCCATCATTACTCGTATAGTAGAGCGAGCCAGATGGGACACCGGTCTTATTCCCCGCAGCCTGAGTTAGCTCGGGGTAGGGTAATGATGGCGCCTCCTGTTGACGTGGTCGGTTCGTGCCCTAGGTTGGGCAAGGTGGAGGCTCCTCCGAGGTCGAGGTCGAGTCCGAGCCCCCGGGTCGGACAAGGCGGAGACTGTCGGCTGAGGCCAGGGCTGAGTCCGAGCCCTGGGGTCGGGCGAAGTGGAGTTCGTCGTCCTTCGAGGCTGAGCCCGAGTCCGAGCCCTAGGGTCGGGCGAAGCGGAGTTCATCGTCTTCCGGGGCTGAGCCCGAGTCCGAGCCCTAGGGTCGGGCGAAGCGAAGTTCGTCGTCTTCCGGGGCTGAGCCCGAGTCCGAGCCCTGGGGTCGGGCGGAGCGGAGTTCGTCGTCTTCCGGGGCTGAGCCCGAGTCTGAGCCCTGGGGTCAGGCGGAGCGGAGTTCATCGTCTTCCGGTGCTGAGCCCGAGTCCGAGCCCTCGGGTCGGGCGAAGCGGAGTTTCCCATGGCGCCTAGGGCCGGACTTGGCTGTTGTGAGCCTCACTCTGTCGAGTGGCTCAGCAGTCGGAGCGGCGCAGGCGGCGCTGTCCTCTTGTCAGACCGGTCAGTGGAGCGGCGGAGTGACTGCGGTCACTTCAGCTCTGTCGACTGGAGGGCATGCGTCAGGATAAAGGTGTCAGGCCACCTTTGCATTAAATGCCCCGGCGATTTGGTCGGTTGGCGTGGCGATTTGGCCAAGGTTGCTTCTTGGTGAAGACTGGGCCTCGGGCGAGCCGAAGGTGTGTCCGTTGCTTGAGGGGGTCCTCGGGCGAGACGTAGATCCTCCGGGGTCGGCTGCCCTTGCCCGAGGCTGGGCTCGGGCGAGGCGTGATCGCGTCCCTCGAATGGACAGATCCTTGACTTAATCGCACCTATCAGGCCTTTGCAGCTTTGCGCTGATGAGGGTTACCAGCTGAGATTTAGGAGTCTTCAGGGTACCCCTAATTATGGTCCCCGACAGTAGCCCCCGAGCCTCGACGGGAGTGTTAATACTCGCTTGGAGGCTTTTGCCGCACTTGTTTGCAAGGGGACCAGCCTTTTTTTTGGTTGCATTTTGTTCCGGTGGGTGCGCGCGAGCGCACCCGCCGGGTGTAGCCCCCGAGGCCTCGGAGGAGTAGTTTGACTCCTTCGAGGTCTTAGTGCGTTTCACAACACTTCGGCTGGTCTGGTTGTTCCCTCATGCGAGCTGGCCGTAGCCCGGGTCCACGGTCGGGTCCCAAGTTCCCAGGCTGGTATGTTGACGCTGTCAATGGTTTGGCCGGAGCCGGGTTTGCGAGAGCAGCCCCCGAGCCTCTGCATAGGGCGAGAGGACGGTCAAGGACAGACTCGACTTTTTTACATACGCCCCTACGTCGCCTTTCTGCAAGGAGGAGGGGGGGAAAGCGCCATGTTGCCCTCGGAGGGCGCCGAACATGGTGTCTCCGGTGAGCTGCTGGCGGGTAATCCGAGTGGACGCCCGTGCCCCATTTGTTAGGGGTCGGCTAGAGGCCCGGAGGCGCGCTCCAAAAGTACCTGCGGGTGATCTGCCGGACCCGGTCCCCTTTTGACGGGGTCCGAGGGCTCGATGCCTCCCTCTGATGGGATTCCATTACAAGATCGTTCCCGCTGGTCTCGGAAATGTCCTAGGGTACCTCGGGAGCGTAGCCTGAGCCTTGGTTATGTATTGAAAGTACCTAGGGTCATCCCTCGCTCTGTGTCTGAGGCGATTGTGAACCCTTCGAGGGCCAGCCTATGAACCCCTGATCAGTAATGGGCGTGGAGCCCGAGTGGCCTGAGGCGACCATTGAACCCTTCCGAGGGGCCGGCCATCGAACCTCTGACCAGTAGTGGGCGCAGAACCCAAGCGCTCTGAGGCGGCCGTTGAACCCCTCCGAGGGGCCAGCCTTTGAACCTCTGATCAGTAGGGAGGCTCGGGCCTGTTTCCTTCACGGAGAAGGGTCCTTTTCGGGGTATCCCCCTTTCTCGGTCCCTGTTGTAAGAGAGAGAAAGAGGAAAAGGATATGAAATCGAATGACGTGGCGTACCTTTTTCGACGTGGTCATTATGGCGAAGGCGAAGCGTCGCTTTCTTCTCCTGCCTAAGGCGCCGCCTGTCCCGCCGCAGAGTTAATGCGACGGGGCGAGTGGTTCGCGAGGCGGCCGTTGCGCGTGTGCGAGCCGTTCGAGGAACGGAACACGGGCGCGCCGTCTTCACGCCGTGAGAGAGGGTTCTCTCGCTGCCCCTGGATGGGACGTAAGCTTGGCTGACGACGTGACCGCTGCTCCTGCCCGCCTGCCACCGCCATTACTGCCAGCCCATTTTTGGTCGTATTGACCGTCGCGCCTGGCTGGCACTGCTGGGTCATACGTAGGGTTGCCTCGAGTCGCGGTACTGGTTCCGCAGTCGAGGAGGCGCGGTAGTGGTGCGAGTGGCGGTGCAGTTGCTCGCACGTAGCAACCGGCGCGCCGGTTGCATGACGTGTGGGCCTGGGCCTCCATGCTGGGCGCGTTGGAGTCGAAGGGGCGCGCCCACTTGGCGCGGTTGCATGCCGACTGCATGGCTATCCACCCTTTCACCCGCTGGTCTGGGCGAAAGTGGAGGAATGCTTGTAACCACTGGGCAGTTGCATGCCCTGGGCGCGGCGGTTTGGCTCCTTATGCCCTGTACCAGCTTGCATGACGCGTGGGGCCCAGCCCCCATGTCGTAGGGGGAGGACCTTGGAGCGTGTTGGAGAAGACTCAGCCAACAACGGTTGAGGACGCAAGTGGGGAGAGTTGCCTTTAAAAGGAGGGTGACCCCCTTGAAAGACGACCATGTCTTCGCGTTCCCTTATGCGTCGTGTCTTTCCACCTTCCGAGCCCTCGGATGGGGGACGCCCGCAATCCTTCCGCCTTGTCGTCGGAGGAACGCAACTTCGCGGAAGTTGGTACCTTTCAGCCATCGTTCGGCTTCAAGGATTTTCATCATGCAGCCCGGCTGCATCCCCTCGCCGGTGGTCACCCGAGACGGTGACCACCAGCCCCTGGGTGGGGAGAAGCAAGCCGGGCTGCGATCTTGGTCCCGCCCTCAGCTTCAAGGATGTTCATCATCCTTGCTGGGGCAGAGGCCGGGCTGAGCCGGAGCTCTACCTCCCGCGCGGGATCGTGGGTCAGCATCTCCTTCAGCATTCAAGGGAGAGGGCGCTCACTGGCCCTGCGAGAGGGGCGGACTTCGACAACGCGGGGCTAGTCGACGGCGGGCGTCGCCAGCTTCAGCACGTTGGGCTCGCCGGCTTGGCTCCCGGTGCCCCCTCCCGCCGCAAGGGCAGTTGTCGCGTCGTGCGCATGGGTGGACCGCCCAAGACGTCGCGCGCCGCTAGGGCGTCGTTCTTGTTCTGGGGCTGTCCTGCCTTTGCACCGGTACGGTGCCTCCGTGCGGAGGTCGGTGCCCCGCTCGTCCGGGAGGATCCAAGTGGGGATCTGCCGATGGGCTGACGGCTCCGGTCGTCGGTGCCGAGGTGGATGCGGCTCGAGAAGTCCCTGTCACCGACGGGATCACCGCCACCATCCACGCTTCGGGCCTCTGGCTCTTTGTACTTGTCCTCGCCCCTCGAGCGTCGGCGTGGGCGAGGGCAAGGTTGCAGCGGCGTCCGCCCTGAGGCCATCGCTGCTGCTGTGGGACGGAACCGGAGTTCCATTTGCATTGGCACCTTGAATGCCGGTGTCTTGTTCATTGCGGCTGTCGGGGCCTGAACATGTATGTACTTTCGGCACGGGGCCATGTTTTTTCTTCATTTCGAGCACTAAGACTCGCCTGTCGACTATCTGAACCGCTTCATCGAGCGTGAGTCGCCTCGTGCAAAGGTGACGAGTGAGGTATCCATATCCCGGAGGCGTAGGAGTCCCTCGGCTCGGTTGGCCTTGCTGTCCGAGGCTTCTCCTGCTTAGTTAAAGGAACCCTCGGCCGCTCTTCGATGAGCCGAAGCCGGAGGTAGCGGTGTCAGCACGGACAGAGGCAGGGTTGGCTTGAAAAGAAGATTTGGTCGGCCGGAGCCTGGCCGGGTCGTCCACTGGCGGGACCGATGCCGGAGTTGAGTTGCCGAGGCCACAAGCCGGGCTGATGTCTTCGGGGGACAGCTGGCCGAGGCCTCGGGGTGGTCGGCCGAGCCGTCTGCTCGAGCCGGATTCCTTGAGAAGACCCTGGCGGCGATGGCCCGGGTGTGGTGCTGATGTCATCCTTCAGAGTGGGGATCCTCCGACCGCGTCACCGTCCAAGGCTAGGCCAGACCCCGCCGAAGGTGTAGTTGACGCCGAGGGTGCTGCTGCCCCCCTTCAACTGTCGACGTCCGAGCCTGCAGGATCGGGTTGTCTTGTAGCGTGTGTATGTTTTCTGCGGCCGCCGAGGCCCAAACATACCATCATCGTGTTGTAAAGCTGCATTTCTTTTCCTCTTGTTTCAAGTATCCGGACTTATTTGTCGGTAACAGAATTGTTTGTGCGGGCGAGAGTTGCTTTTCATGGAAGGTGATGAGTGAGGTATCTGTATCCCGGAGGCGTAGGAATCCCTCGGCTCGGTCGGCCTTGCCGCTTACGCGCACTCTTACTCGTCCATAGGGTTCTGTCACCGACGTAGTTGAGAAGGCCCGAAAAATCGTTCTGGCAGAGGAGCTTTCGAGCGTGAAGACTTGTTCGGTCCGCGGAATCACTTATCCGAGCGCGAGTTACTTATCGCAGAAGGTGATGAGTGAGGTATCCGTATCCCAGAGGCGTAGGAGTCCCTCGGCTCGGTCAGCCTTGGCTGCTTACGTGTACTCCATCGTTTTCAGGATCCACTTTCGAAGTAGTCGAAAAGCACGAAAGGCATTCTGGCAGAAAAGATTTTTTTTTCTTTTTTCGAGGAAAATTTCGACGCAGAGGGGGTTCCCCCCTTCTAGCCCTCGAGGGAGGGTCGGGCTTTACCGAGGCAAGGCTGACCCTTCCTTGACGACCAGACTTTGTGTGTGAATGGGGTGTACGAATAACTTGGAAGCATCTTAAGGGTAGAAGCGACGTAGCTGTTGGATGTTCCAAGCGTTGTTGTAGACCTCGCCTTGACTGTTGGCCAGCTTGTATGTTCCGGGCTTCAAAATTTTGGCGACGACGAACGGCCCTTCCCAGGGAGGCGTGAGTTTGTGCCGCCCTCGGGCGTCTTGTCGCAGCCGAAGCACCAGGTCGCCCACCTGGAGGTCTCGGGACCGAACCCCTCGGGCGTGGTAGCGTCGCAGGGACTACTGGTACTGCGCCGAGTGTAGTAAGGCCATGTCCTAAGCCTCCTCCAGCTGGTCCAGTGAGTCTTCTCGATTAGCTCAATTGCTTTGGTCCACATAGGCCCTTGTCCTCGGGGAACCGTATTCTAAGTTTGTGGGCAAGATGGCCTCGGACCCATAGACTAGAAAGAACGGTGTAAAGCCCGTGGCTCGGCTCAGCATTGTCCTCAGACTCCAGACCACCGAGGGGAGTTCCTTCATCCACCGCTTGCCGAACTTGTTGAGGTCGTTGTAGATCCGAGGCTTGAGTCCTTGCAGAATCATGCCGTTGGCACGTTCTACCTGCCCATTTGTCATGGGGTGGGCCCCGGCGGCCCAATCCACCCGGATGTGGTGATCCTCGCAGAAGTCCAGGAACTTCCTGCCGGTGAACTGGGTGCTGTTGTCGGTGATGATGGAGTTCGGGACCCCAAAGCGATGGATGATGTTGGTGAAGAACGCCACCGCCTGTTCGGACCTGATGCTGTTTAGGGGTCAGACCTCAATCCACTTGGAGAATTTGTCGATGGTGACCAGCAGGTGCGTGTAGCCCCCGGGTGCCTTCTGCAAGGGGCCGACTAGGTCCAGACCCCACACAGCAAACGACCAGGTGATGGGTATGGTCTACATAGCCTGAGCGGGCAGGTGGGTCTGCCTTGCGTAGAACTGACACCCTTCGCAGGTGCGGACAATTCTAGTGGCGTCGGCCACCGCCGTCGGCCAGTAGAAACCTTGTTGGAAGGCGTTTCCAACAAGGGTTCAAGGTGCTGCGTGATGGCCACAAGCCCCCGAGTGTATCTCTTGTAGGAGCTCCTGACCTTCGGCGATGGAAATGCATCGCTGGAGGATGCCCGAGGGGCTGCGGTGGTAGAGCTCCTTCGCATCTCCCAGCAAGACGAAAGACTTGGCGCGCCGCGCCAACCGCCGAGCTTCGGCTTGGTCGAGGGGTAGCTCTCCTTGGTGGAGATATTGCAGGTACGGGGTCTGCCAGTTTTGATTAGGCGTGACCTCGCTCCGCTCCCCCTCGACGCGCAGTGCCTCACCCTCGGGGGCCGAGGGTACCTCGGGCTGAGCCGAGGGTGCCTCGGGTTGAGCCGAGGGTGCCTCGGGCCGAGCCGAGGGTACCTCGGACTGAGCCGAGGGTGCCTCAGGCTGCGCCGAGGCCTTCTCGGGCTCGGGCGTGTCGTCGGTCTTGACGGAGGGTTGATGCAGGTCTCGGGAGAATACGTCCAGGGGGACCGTTGTTCGCCCTGAGGCTATTTTAGCCAGCTCGTCCACAGTCTTGTTGTAGCGTCGGGCGATGTGGTTGAGCTCGAGCCCGTAGAACTTGTCTTCCAGGCGCCGAACCTCATCGCAGTAGGCTTCCATCTTCGGGTCGCGGCAGTGGGAGTTCTTCATGACTTGGTCGATGACGAGCTGCGAGTCACCGCGAGCGTCGAGGCGTCGTACCCCTAGCTCAATGGCGATTCGCAACCCGTTTACCAGAGCCTCGTACTCAGCCATGTTGTTGGACGGCGGGAAGTGGAGGCGTAGCACGTAGCGTAGGTGCTTCCTGAGGGGCGAGATGAAGAGCAGGCCTGCGCCGGCCCTCGTCTTCATCAGCGACCCGTCGAAAAACATGGTCCAGAGTTCCGGTTGGATCGGAGCTGTTGGGAGCTGGGTGTCGACCCATTCAGCCACGAAGTCCGCCAAGACCTGGGACTTGATGGCCTTCCGAGGGGTGAACGAGATCGTCTCGCCCATGATCTCCACCGCCCACTTTGCAATTCTACCCGAGGCCTCTCGGGACTGGATGATCTCCCCCAGGGGGAAGGATGACACCACAGTTACCGGATGAGAATCGAAGTAGTGTCGCAACTTCCGCCGCGTCAGGATCACCGTGTACAGCAGCTTCTGAATTTGTGGGTAGCGGATCTTGGTCTCGGACAGTACCTCACTGATGAAGTAGACTGGCCTCTGGATGGGCAATGTATGCCCCTCTTCACGTCTCTCAACCACAATCGCGGCGCTAACCACCTGAGTGGTAGCGGCGACGTAGATCAAGAGGGCTTCTCCAGCAGCGGGGGGCACCAAGATGGGCACGTTCGTGAGGAGCGCCTTCAGGTTCCTGAGGGCTTCCTCGGCCTCAGGGGTCCAAGCGAAGCACTCGGCCTTCCTTAAGAGGCGGTACAGAGGCAGGCCTCTTTCGCCGAGGCGCGAGATGAAACGGCTCAGAGCCGCGAGGCATCCCATGACCCTCTGTACGCCTTTCAAGTCCTTGATGGGCCCCATGCTGGTGATGGCTGTGATCTTCTCCGGGTTGGCCTCGATGCCCCACTCGGAGACGATGAACCCCAAGAGCATGCCTCAGGGGACCCCAAAGACACACTTTTTTGGATTGAGCTTCACGCCTTTCGCCTTGAGACATCGGAATGTCACTTCAAGGTCGGAAAGGAGGTCGGAGGCTTTCCTCGTCTTGACTACGATGTCATCGACGTAGGCCTCGACCGTTCGGCCGATGTGTTCGCCGAACACATGGTTCATGCAACGCTGGTACGTTGCACCCGCATTCCTCAAACCAAACGGCATGGTAACATAGCAGTACATGCCGAAGGGTGTGATGAAAGAAGTCACGAGCTGGTCGGACTCTTTCATCCTGATCTGGTGATACCCTGAGTAGGCATCGAGGAAAGACAGGGTTTCGCACCCAGCAGTGGAATCCACGATTTGATCGATGCGAGGCAGAGGGTAGGGAACTTTCGGACATGCTTTGTTTAGACCAGTGTAGTCTACACACATCCGCCATTTCCCCCCTTTCTTTCTCACAAGCACAGGGTTGGCAAGCCATTCGGGATGGAATACCTCTTTGATGAACCCTGCCGCCATTAGCTTGTGGATCTCCTCGCCTAAGGCTCTGCGCTTTTCTTCGTCGAATCGGCGCAGAGGCTGCTTCACGGGTCGGGCTCTAGCTCGGATATCCAGCGAGTGCTCGGCGACTTCCCTCGGTATGCCGGGCATGTCCGAGGGAATCCACGTGAAAACGTCGGCGTTTGCGTGGAGAAAGTCGACGAGCACTGCTTCCTATTTGGGGTCGAGCTCGGAGCCGATCCGGATCTGCTTGGAGGCATCGTTGCAGGGGTCGAGAGGGACGGACTTAACCGTCTCCGCTGGCTCGAAGTTGCCGGCGTGGCGCTTCACGTCTGGCGCCTCCCTAGAGAGGCTCTCCAGGTCGGCGATGAGGGCCTCGGACACGGCGAGGGCCTCGGCGTACTCCACGCACTCCATGTCGCATTCGTACGCGTGTTGGTACGTGGGCCCGACGGTGATGACCCCGTCGGGGCCCGACATCTTGAGCTTGAGGTAGGTGTAGTTGGGGACGGCCATGAACTTGGCGTAGCATGGCCTCCCCAGCACTGCGTGGTAGGTTCCTCGAAACCCGACCACTTCGAACGTGAGGGTCTCCCTTCGAAAGTTGGAGGGCGTCCCAAAGCAGACGGGTAGATCGAGTTGTCCAAGGGGTTGGACGCGCTTCCCGGGGATGATCCCGTGGAAAGGCGCAGCGCCCGCCCGGACCGAGGACAGATCGATCCGCAGGAGCCCGAGGGTCTCGGCGTAGATGATGTTGAGGCTGCTGCCTCCGTCCATGAGGACCTTGGTGAGCCTGACGTTGCCGATGATGGGGTCGACAACGAGCGGGTATTTCCCCGGGCTCGGCACATGGTCGGGATGGTCGCTCTGGTCGAAGGTGATGGGCTTGTCGGACCAATCTAGGTAGACTGGCGCCGCCACCTTTACCGAGTAGACCTCCCGACGCTCTTGCTTGCGGTGCCGAGCCGAGGTGTTTGCCACTTGCCCACCGTAGATCATGAAGCAGTCGCGGACCTCGGGGAACTCAACTGCCTTGTGATCTTCCTTCTTAGCGTCGTCGAGAGCCTTGCCACCCTCCGCGGGTGGCCCGGCCTTGTGAAAGTGGCGTCGAAGCATGGCACACTCCTCAAGGGTGTGCTTGACGGGCCCCTAATGATAGGGGCACGGCTCCTTGAGCATCTTGTCGAAGAGGTTGGCACCTCCGAGAGGTTTCCGAGGGTTCTTGTACTCGGTGGCGGCGACAAGGTCCGCATCGGCGGCGTCGCGTTTCGCTTGCGACTTCTTCTTGCCTATCTTCTTGGTGCCGCGCTGAGTTGACGCCTCGGGGACATCTTCCGGTGGGCGGCCCTAGGGCTGCTTGTCCTTCCGGAAGATGGCCTCAACCGCCTCCTGGCCAGAGGTGAACTTGGTGGCGATGTCCATCAGCTCGCTCGCCCTGGTGGGGGTCTTGCGACCCAGCTTGCTCACCAGGTCGCGGCTGGTGGTGCCGGCGAGGAACGCGCCGATGACATCCGAATCGGTGACGTTGGGTAGCTCAGTGCGCTGCTTCGAGAATCGCCGGATGTAGTCCCGGAGAGACTCTCCCGGCTGCTGGCGGCAGCTTTGGAGATCCCAGGAGTTTCCAGGGCGCACGTACGTGCCTTGGAAATTGCCGGCGAAGGCTTGGACCAGGTCGTCCCAGTTGGAGATCTGCCCCGGAGGCAGGTGCTCCAGCCAGGCTCGAGCGGTGTCAAAGAGGAAAAGGGGGAGGTTGCGGATGATGAGATTATCATCATCCGTTCCACCCAGTTGGCAGGCCAGCCGATAGTCCGCGAGCCACAGTTCCGGTCTCGTCTCCCCCGAGTACTTTGTGATAGTAGTCGGGGTTCGGAACTGGGTCGGGAACGGCGCCCGCCGTATGGCGCGGCTGAAAGCCTGCGGGCCGGGTGGTTTGGGCGAAGGACTCCGATCCTCCCCGCTGTCGTAGCGTCCCCCACGCCTGGGGTGGTAGCCTCGGCGCACCCTCTCGTCGAGGTGGGCCCGACGGTTGTGGTGATGGTGCTCGTTGCCGAGGCGACCCGGGGCCGCAGGCGCTGTGTTGCGCGTGCGCCCGGTGTGGACCGAGGCTTCCCGCATGAATCGGGAAGTCGCGGCGCAATGTTCCGAGGGGTACCCCTGCCTTAGGGAGGCGGAGCTTTCGGCCTGCCGGACCGCGGCGTCCTCCAGGAGATTCTTGAGCTCTCCCTGGATACGCCGCCCCTCGGTGGTTGATGGCTCCGGCATCGCGCGGAGAAGTATTGCCGCTGCGGCCAGGTTTTGGCCAACTCCACTGGAAACCGGTGGCGGCCTTACCCTGACGTCGTCGGTGATGCGGTGCTGGATGCCCTGGGGGAGATGACGCGCTTCTCCGGCCGGAGGTTGGCCCGCCCATTCCTGCCCGATGTCCCGGCGGATCGACTCAAGCGTTCGTGCTCCCTCGTCGAGCCTGGCCTACATCTCGCGGATTTGCTCGAGCTATGGGTCATGACCCCCCACCGGGACGGGGACCACAGCTAGCTCTCGAAGGATGTCAACGCGAGGCACGGGCCTAGGGGGATCACCGTTCTCTGGTATACCAAGATGGTTGCCTTCGCCGGGACCCCAAGATCGACGTGGAAACATTCGCGACTTGGACTGCAGTCCTCGTCGCCGAGGCTACGGCTACCGTTGGAACAATCAGAAAGGCAGTAGTCGCATGCGGTCATAAAGTCCCGCACAGCACTGGGGTTACCAAGTCCGGAGAAATCCCAACAGAAGTCGGGCTCGCCATCTTCCTCGGACCCCAAGGGCCCGTAGGTCGAGACGGCCGTCAGCCGGTCCCAGGGTGACCGCACACGATACCCCAGAGGGTTTGGACTCGCCTCTATGAGAGTGTCCACCGAAGCGGAGTTGCTTGGCGGGTCGAGGCCGAATCCAAAAGGCGCGAGATGGGAATCGGTCGGTATCTTTTGGTCGACGGGCAGTGACGAAGTCACGTCAGGGACTGACTGCACCGTCGTCTCAGGTACGACGGTGACGCCTAGCAAGTCCTTCGCGAGCGTGCTGGCGTCGTCCATTTATTTGAGGTTGGTGTGTTGCGGGGAGACGGTGCTCGTCTTCGTCTCAGACGCGAGGCCGATGCCCGACGCGCTCTCCGTTGGGGCGCCGGCGCCGTCGACTCGCTCGACAGCCAACGAGGTGCCGCCTCCTGCTTGGCCTTGGTTGCCCTGCCTCCTCCTCCGTCGGTGGGGGAGGGGACGGGACAAGCCCGAATGTCGTCCTTCCACCACGTGGGGAAGGCGTCATCGATTTCCCCGCCGGCGGGCGGGCTGTCGACCGCCATTATCGCTGTAGCACAGCGGGGGAAGGAGTATCATGTCGTAGCTGCCGTCGAGGGACATGAACTCAAGACTCCCGAAATGGAGCACCGTCCCAGGCCGGAGAGGTTGCTGGAGACTGCCCATCTGGAGCTTGACAGGAAGCTGTTCGTCAACACACAGCAGTCCCCTACCTGGTGCACCAACTGTCGGCGTTTCGAAACCCGGGGGTCCCTGGACTGACGAGTAAATTGTCGCCTCGTGCCCCAGCCCAGATGGGTCGGCGCGAGGCAGAACGCGAAGGGGGGAAAAGCAGCCGGAGGGAGACAGGCGTGGGAGGTGGAACCCGCGGCCTTCGTGTTAGCCTCGCGCCCAGGTCGGGTGCGCTTGCAGTAGGGGGTTACAAGCGTCCACGCGGGAGGGAGCGAGCGGCCTTGCGCGAGCGCCGTCCCGTCCTTCCCCGCGCGGCCAACCCTCTGTAAGAGGGCCCTGGACCTCCTTTTTATAGGCGTAAGGAGAGGATCCAGGTGTACAATGGGGGGTGTAGCAGTGTGCTAACGTGTCTAGCGGAGGAGAGCTAGCGCCCTAAGTACATGCCATCGTGGCAGCCGGAGAGGTTTTGGCACCCAGTTCATGTGGTGTCGTGGTCGTCGGAGGAGCGCTGGAGCCTGGCGGAAGGACAGCTGTCGGGGCTGTCGAGTCCTTGCTGACGTCCTCTTGATTCCGTAAGGGGGCTGAGAGCCGCCGTCGTCATGGAGCGTGCGGGGCGCCATCATTACTTGTATAGTAGAGCGAGCCAGATGGGACGCCGGTCTTGTTCCCCGCAGCCTGAGTCAGCTCGGGGTAGCTTAATGATGGTGCCTCCTGTTGACGTGGTCGGTCCGTGCCCTAGGTTGGGCGAGGTGGAGGCTCCTTCGAGGTCGAGGTCGAGTCCGAGCCCCCGGGTCGGACAAGGCGGAGACCGTCGGCTGAGGCCAGGGCTGAGTCCGAGCCCTGGGGTCGGGCGAAGCGGAGTTCGTCGTCCTTCGGTGCTGAGCCCGAGTCCGAGCCATGAGGTCGGGCGAAGCGGAGTTCGTCGTCTTCCAGGGCTGAGCCCGAGTCCGAGCCCTGGGGTCGGGCGGAGCGGAGTTCGTCGTCTTCCGGGGCTGAGCCCGAGTCCGAGCCCTGGGGTCGGGCGGAGCAGAGTTCGTCGTCTTCCGGGGCTGAGCACGAGTCCGAGCCCTGGGGTCAGGCGAAGTGGAGTTTCCCATGGCGCCTAGGGCCGGACTTGGCTGCTGTCAGCCTCACTCTGTCGAGTGGCTCAGCAGTCGGAGTGGCGCAGGCGGCGCTGTCCTCTTGTCAGACCGGTCAGTGGAGCGGCGGAGTGACTGCGGTCACTTCGGCTCTGTCGACTGGAGGGCGTGCGTCAGGATAAAGGTGTCATGCCACCTTTGCATTAAATGCCCCTGCGATTTGGTCGGTTGGCGTGGCGATTTGGCCAAGGTTGCTTCTCGGTGAAGACTGGGCCTCGGGCGAGCCGAAGGTGTGTCTGTTGCTGGAGGGGGTCCTCGGGCGAGACGTAGATCCTCCAGGGTCGGCTGCCCTTGCCCGAGGCTGGGCTCGGGCGAGGCGTGATCGCGTCCCTCGAATGGACCGATCCTTGACTTAATCGCACCCATCAGGCCTTTGCAGCTTTGTGCTGATGGGGTTACCAGCTGAGATTTAGGAGTCTTGAGGGTACCCCTAATTATGGTCCCCGACAAATATAATGAAAGTAACACAAGATATACAAAGACACAGTGGCAAACTAAACATTAAATGGGAAGACACCGTAAACAACCATACGCTAGCAATAGTTATCTACACGTTATCGGCGTCCAACATTAACACCTTTAAAAAGACAACAACATTTTATTTATTTACGCAACACAACTACGACATCACAAGTACGCGCATTTTGTTTGTTTGGATACGGCTTTTCATTAGTTCTCCTATTGATCGCACACAAGCATCAGTGACAACACAAATTCAATAGAGGATATAAGCGTCAATATCTATGGAACTCCTATATCGCAATCACTAGAGAAAGAAACATATAAAACAAGACACACATGTCATCTCTAGCTTAACCATGGCAAGTCTACATTACTTAAGAGCAAACCAAACATTTTTAGCGACAAGGGTGAACTAAACAATCAAAAGCACACTAGCAGAATTTTTGGACAGCAATACAGCAATCACTTGTTTCAGTCATAACTCACAAGATATCTAACCAAACATAGTAAACTAGGACATTCTAGAAATCTTGAAATATGCTCTACAACTTTGGTATTTTCACCTCAACAAGATTCAACACTTAGCAAGGTTAAAAGTGCTAACACAACAGATCTGTCTAGATTTGGACAGATTCAGACTTACAACTTCACAAATTCACAACTAAAGATTCAGGCATCCAAACAAAGTGATCTTAGACTTTCTGGAAAGCTAATGAAATTTTCTACAAATCATTTATAAACATTCCAAGGTGATTCAATATGCAATTTAGGATAAAAGATATTAGAAGGCTTTGCTGTCCAGAATTGGACAGATTCAGTCTTCAGACTTTAAACATCCATAACTTAATCTTCACATCACCAAAAAGAGTGATCCAATACTTTTCGGAAAGCTTGGCAAAAGCACTACATAACTTTTATAATCACCAAGAAGTGATTCTATGTTGAACTGAATCAAACAATTCAGTTTTCAAAATCTGTTCTGTCAGTGGACAGAACACAGCAACCAGTTTGTAAAATTCATAACTCTTAAACTGTCAGGCCTATGGTTGTGAAATTTTAACACAAGCAAGATAAGAAAAGCATCTACAACTTTCTTATAACGACCACGAACAGATTGTAACATTAACTTAAGCAAACAATGCAGTTTCTGAAATCTGTACAGAATTTGG
Organism: Zea luxurians; assembly: GCA_029449295.1. Taxonomy (NCBI): domain Eukaryota; kingdom Viridiplantae; phylum Streptophyta; class Magnoliopsida; order Poales; family Poaceae; genus Zea; species Zea luxurians. The sequence continues at coordinate 148,001 of JAOPSE010000790.1, read as the reverse complement.
ACAGATTCAGTTACTGAAATTGTAAAAGGCATAACTCCTAAACTGTCAGACCTATGGCTGTAAAATTTTAACACCAGCAAGATAATAAAGTTACGTACCAATTTTCTATAGCACATATCTACAGAAAACACAATTTAGTTCATCAAACATACAGCACACCGAAAACAGTACGTGCAGCCCAAAACAGCAATCAATACATTTCAGCTTCTATACAATTCAAGAATTGCCGCGTTCGAGCGACTTGAATTACTCGAACGCTTTACTATTTAATTAAGTTAAGACAATCAAATTAGAACAAACAAGTCGACTTGCAAATTTTATTCAAGTCATTTAGTGCACTAAAACTACTACAACCAATCAACGACGCATTATCCATGATAATCACCCAACCATTTGCGTTTTAAATTAGACATCACATGAGCACTAATACTTTTCATCCGCGACCGTAACCATACGCATTTAGAATACAACAAGCAAATTTACCGTGACTACAAGCTTAACTAAAGTCATCTAACGAGTTGGTTAACCAGTATAAAACTTAGCAAGTATTTTAGACTTCGCAACTCAAAAACATAAGTGGGAGCAGGTTAATTAGTTTTTCTTAACCATTTTCTCAACTTAAACTGGACAACACACAAGTCATTTAAAACACCATATTTTAGGAGACCTCACATGTCGAGCATCAATTTATAACCTAAGTGACTCAACCTCTATCACGCTTGACAACTACAACATCACCCGATTTATCTATTTGGAACACCGCCTGCCTAGCGTACTACTAGTACCCCGCATTTTGACTCGACCTAAAAACATAGAGGAAGTGATGACTACTTCGGTATGTCACCACCTCACTACACAAGCCAAAATTATTATTATTTAACCACACGCCTAGATAAGCATGATTTCAATTCAACTTGCCCATATTTTAATTCTCGGCATAAGCTTGTCTATTGACTAACGAAGTGACCATTTTCTAATTACCAACATACACCATCTTTCACCATTTGTGGATACTTGCACGACACACGACTATTGTAATACATCACAAGTACATACAACCCCATCAGTAAAGCACCAGCACATTTCCAAAAATTCCTCGAGACTATGACGACAAGGCATCGATCCGCCATACAACAAAAATCATGACGAAGACGATAGGTGCTATCAACTAATCGTTTAAAAATATTAGACTTACTTCTCGCTTTGCCACTACAACACCCTTTAGTCACATGATCATCGTGAGCATTCTTCACACGATTATACGACAGCAACCTAAACGTTATGTTACACAATACATACATCTTTCCCCATTGCGAGTATAACCATATCACGGCATATACCCGCACACCTCAATCAAATATCTTACGCCACCATCCCTATAATACACCACGGCACACACGCACATACGTGTACTAATGAAATCCTCGCATCCTTTGTATTTCCAATTTACTCATCATATTAAACAACACAACACGTTTGCTTACCTAAACATTAAGGCAACCTTGCTACGGCATATAACCAAAACATTTTTATACCCACACACATTCCAACACCAATGTACACCACATCGACCAAAATATAATTATACAAACTACAAATCGCACACATCAACAATCACTTGTTCTTTAACCGCATATGCGATCCTACTAACGTGTATAGCCGAAACATATTACACACATCCACATATATACATGCATTGCCCTACATCAACCAAAGCATATGTATTATAAACTATAAATCAATCAACCTGAACGAGTCGTGACTAGATGCATGGCTGTCCACATGGCTCGGTATTTTGTCGAACGGGCAAAGCGCGACGTCGACCACTAGCTGCGAAAACACACAAATTTGTTGGCGGCAGTTCATCGAACATCACACACATCGGAAAATAAACATCGAGAACAGCGGGGGTTTCTCACCAAGGGTTTTGACGGTGTCGCGGATGGGCTGCTGCACATTTCGTCGAACACCTAGCAAGCACCATGGGCACTATGCAGATCGAGCGAAGCATGCGGTGCAGAGGGGATCTGGGGCCGCTGCTTTGGATCGGCACCGCTGCGCAGCGAGGTTGGACGCCGAGGCTGCTGGCTGAGCAGGGGCTTCTTGCTGCTGCATAAGGGGAAAATGAAGGAGGGGGCGAGTAGCAGCTAGGGAGGGAGGCTGGCTGGGAGGAAGCTGGGAGCAGAGAGCTCGGCGACCACCATGGCTGGATTGTGGAGCAGAGGACGCGCCCAGGAGGAGCAGCAGGGAGGGCGCTGGTGGAGAGATAGGAGTAGGGGCGTCACGCCATGGGAGAGAGGGCATAGGGGGCTTGGACGCCATGGATCCAGGGAGACCGAAAATGCTCTGCCCTGCGTGCTCATGGGGTGGGCGACGTCCATGGCAGCTTCTGCCACTGCACAAGGGAAGCCAGGGAGAGGGCGCCATGGAAGAGGAGTCGAGCTCCTTGTTGTAGCGATGGGAAGAAGGTCTGCCTGCTGCCGAACACCGTGGAGAAGGGGAGGAAGAAAGGGACTCGGCTAGAGCAGGCCTGCGCGAGGGAGAAGGAGCAGGGAGAGCGCTCAGCCGTGGAGGGAAGCTCGGCTGCTTGAGCTTCGCCGGTGCCATGGGAGGTGTCGCTGCCGTGTGCCATGAACAGAGAAGAAGGAAGCTGCGCGTGAGAGGAGAAGAAGGTAGGGAAAATGGCTGGTGGTGGCTAGGGGTGGGAGTGGAAAATTTCCAAGGTGCAAGGGAAGGGTCCTTCTATTTATAGAAGAAGCCCTAGGGTTAGAGTTTCTTAGTGGGCTAAATGGGCTGGGTTGGGCTGGCCCAAAACACTCAAACGAGCCACGTTAAATTATTTTCCGGAATAAAAATGCTCCTGCGGATTTCGTCTCTACGGAGAATAGAGCGAAATAGAATTCGGACGAATGGACAATTGAGCGATTAATTCGGCCGAGAGTCTAATTTGAATTTGCTCGGAAATAATTCCCTACGCGTGATTCGAAAATAAATCGTCCTGAGATTTGATCGGTTTTGGATTTTTTGTCGGAGAAGGCGAATCGTGGTAATTTAAAATCGCTATCGATACGGGGTTTTGAGTTCGGTTCGGACATGAGATATTTAGCCGAGTCGGATAAAATTGATTCGATGACGACATATTGAGCATTCCGTTTGAGAGTACGGAGTAGGATTAATTTTGGACATAGATCGAACATCGAGAAATCGGAGTCGGACACAACTCGACTAGCAGCTGTCGAGCGTTTGATTAAATGAGATTTAGATGAGACTTATAAATCGAGGATGAATTATCGAGATTGCATTCGTGCTGAGAAATAAAAGTTTTAACAGGCTCCAAATTCGGTCTTATGTGAGATTGAATAATTCCGAATTCGGTGAAACGTGAATGAATAATCTGGATAATCAGATATAGACACGATCGAGAAATAGAAATTTTTACTGAGCATCCGAGATTAGGATAATTCTCTCGTCATAACACGAAACTGACACCTGGGGTGTCCACCGGGAGCCGCGCGCAAGGGGGCCGAGGGCCGCACGCAGGGAGGCATGCCGCCGGGGGCTAGGACGGCCGCGACGGGGGGAGAGGGAGCTGCGTGCAGAGGCCAGGGGCCGCGCGCAGGGAGGCGCGCCGCCGGGGGCCAGGACGGCCGCGCCGGGGGGCGAGGGAGCCGCTCAGGGGGCCGGGGGCCGCGCGCAGGGAAGCGAAGGGGAGGAAGAGGAAGAGGGAGAGAGAGGAAGAGAGGGGAGGGTAGGGGAGCTCACCTCAGGGATCTAAATTCTGGCGATCACCGTCTCCAAAAGCTAGGACACCACGGGGAGAGAGAGAGGTGGGGGAGAGAGGGAGGTTGCTGCATGGGAGAATTGAATGAGGGGAAAAGACCAGGGGAGAGGGGGCACGCATGGGGAAGGCACGGGCGCCAGGGGCACGCGGGTCGAGCTAGGCCGGGCTGGGCTAGGGTGGGCTGGGCTGGGCCGCACCACGGGTCAAAATCCCGTGGCACGCACAACCACAGACTGGAATTCAATTCGCGAAGCAAAAATCTGAAACGAGACTAAGCAACACACGTGACTAAACACGACATCAGACAAAAGAAATATGATTCGGGATGATGCAACACTCATGTGAACTTAGGTTTTGTTTACACACGATATGGACACCAGTCGCTATACTGCTTTGAAATTGGGAAGAAGGAGCGAAAAGGGAAAAGTAAAGAGAGTAACCACCAAATTCAAGGCGTTACAAACCTATCCCCCTTAAAAGAATTCAGGGTATTTGGCCATAAGATCATCTTCACGCTCCCAGGTTGCTTCTTCCTCAGAGTGGTGACTCCATCTGACTTTGCACATTCTGATAGTTTTCCTCCGAGTGACTCTATCTGCAGTCTCAAGAATCTGCGCTGGCTTCTCTATATAGGTCAGGTCCTCCTGGATCTCCAGACCTTCCACTGGCAACTGCTCTTCTGGCACACGCAGACACTTCTTCAACTAAGACACATGGAAGACATCATGCACTGCAGACAAGCCTTCTAGCAGACTGAGCTGATAGGCCACTTCTCCATACCTTGCGAGAATCTGGTACGGACCAACATAGCGGGGTGCTAGCATGCCTTTGACTCCGAATCTTCTTACTCCTCTCATAGGCAATACCTTCAAATAGATAGAATATCCAACTTCGAAACTCAGCTCTCTCCTTGTATCCGCATAGCTTCGCTGCCTTGATTGCGCTATATTTAGATTCTCTCAAACCATCTTGATGTTCTCTTCAGCTTCGAGCAAAATGTCTGCCCAAACACTTGCCTCTCTCCAGGCTGATCCCATTGCAACGGAGTTCTACAACTCCGTCCATAAAGCACCTGAAATGGTGAAATCTTCAAGATGGCCTGGTAACTGTTGTTATAGGAGAATTCTACGTAAGGCAATCTCTTGTCACATCCGGACTGATCCTGCAACGCATAGGCTCTCAACATATCTTCAAGGATTTGATTGGTTCTTTCAGTCTGACCGTCTATCTATGGATGATAAGCTAAACTGAAGTTCAGATGTGTGCCCAACGCTTCATGTAACTGCTGCCAGAAATGAGAGGTGAACTACGTTCCTCTGGCTGACACTATCTTCTTTGGCACACCATGAAGACAAACGATCCGGGACATGTACAACTCTGCCAACACTGCACTTCTGTAGTTTGTTTTGACGGGTATGAAGTGGGCTGACTTGGTTAAGCGGTCCACCACTACCCAAATGGAATCGTAGCCGGCTCGAGTGCGAGGCAATCCGACTATGAAATCCATTCTGATTTCATCCCATTTCCACTGAGGAATTCGCAAAGGTTGCAACAATCTAGCTGGTCTTTGATGCTCTGCCTTGATCCTTTGACAACTGTCACATATAGCCACATGCTCTGCGATCTCTCTTTTTATTCCGTAACACCAGAACTTCTTCTTCAGATCCTGATACATCTTCTCACTTCCAGGGTGTATAGAATAAGCTAACTCATGAGCTTCCTTGAGGATCAACTCCTGAATGGACTGGACATTGGGAGCACACAAGCGGTCCTTGAACCATATCACACCTTCTGCATCTTCTCAAAAATCTTTACCTCTTCCTTCCAGAATCAGCTGCCGAATTTCACTGATCTTCTCATCATTCTTCTGTGCTTCTTTGATTTCCCGCTCTAGGGTAGGCTCTAACTCAACTGTCACTCCTCGCATATTGTTCAGAAATCCCAGGCTCAACCTATCAAACTCTTTGGCCAACTCATAAGGCATCGGATAAGTGACCATCATGTTGACTTGACTTTTCCTGCTCAAAGCATCTGCCACTATGTTCGCTTTGCCTGGATGGTAATGAATCTCCAATTCATAGTCTTTGATCAACTCTAACCATCTTTGTTGCCTCATATTCAGCTCTGACTGAGTGAATATGTACTTCAGACTCTTGTGATCTGTGTAAACATCGCATTTCTGCCCATACAGATAGTGTCTCCATGTCTTCAGTGCGTGAACCACTGCTGCCAACTCTAGGTCATGGATTGGATAATTCTTCTCATGAACCTTCAGCTGTCGGGATGAGTAAGCCACAACTCTTCCCTCTTGCATCAACACACATCCCAATCCAGTGTAACAAGCATCGCAATACACTGAGAAGGGCTTGTGCACATCAGGCAAGACTAAAAAAGGCGCTGTAGTCAACTTCTCTTTCAGTGCTTCAAAGGCTTCTTGGCATTTCTGAGTCCACTTGATCTCAACCTTGTTGCCTAGCAAAGCTGTCATTGGTTTCGCAATCTTTGAGAACCCTTCAATGAATCGCCGATAATATCCGGGCATTCCAATAAAGCTCTTGATTCCTCGAGCATCTGTTAGCGCTTTCTAGTTCAGAATGTCTGCCACTTTCTTCGGATCCACAACTAATCCATCTTTGTTAATTATGTGACCCAGGAACAGGACTTCATTGATCCAGAACTCGCACTTGCTCAACTTTGCATACAACTGGTGCTCTCGCAATCTCTGCAATACCATCCTCAAATGATTCACATGCTCTTCTTCACTTTGAGAATATATAAGAATATCATCAATAAATACCACCACAAACTTGTTGAGATAATCCATGAATACACTGTTCATCAGATTCATGAAGAAGGCTGATGCATTCGTTAGACCAAAGGACATCACAGTGCACTCATACAACCCATACTTGGTAATGAATGCCGTCTTCGGAATGTCTGAAGGTCGAATCCTGAGTTGATGATAACCTGACCTCAGATCTATCTTTGAGAACACGCTGGCTCCTCTCAATTGGTCGAACAGATCTTCTATTCTGGGCAAGGGGTACTTGTTTTTGATTGTGACTTCATTCAGAGCTCGATAATCGATACACATCCTTCTGGTGCCATCTTTCTTCTCCATGAATAGGACAGGGGCAGCCCAAGGCGAGGTGCTTGGCCTTATATAACTTTTCTCTGATAGCTCATCGATCTGCTTCTTGAGTTCAACCAACTCCGGTCCAGATACTCTGTAGGCTCTTTTAGAAATGGGGGCGGTGACCGGAAGAAGCTCTATAGCAAACTCAACTTCTGCTCTGGTGGCATACCTAGTAAATCTTCTAGAAACACATCTGGAAATTCTCACACAACCTTGATAATCTCGAGTGGATCTGCTTCACTGCTATCAACAACCATCTGATAACAACATCCTTTCTTTGGCTCAGGCGGGACTAACTCGGTCACCACTTCCTCTCCTAGTGGAGACATCAACTTGATTGTCCTCTTATCACAACTGATAACTGTCTGATACTTATCTAGCCAATTCATCCCTATGATGACATCTATTCCCTGTGTACCCATTACTATGAGATTAGCGGGAAACACTATCTCCCTTATTTCCACACTTACATTCAAGAAAATGCTATCGGCTCGAATTCTACCACCGACTGAGTCAATTTGGATGGGGTTGACATGGTAGTGATTGGAAGATTATGTGCTTCTACCCATGATGCATTAATAAATGAATGTGTTGCTCCAGTATCAAATAACACTTCTGCAATATGGGAGTCTACTGGAAACATACCTACTGTCATGCCGAGGGTTTCCTGAACTGCTTTAGCCTCCAAGTGATTCAGTCTCCCGTGGTTGTAGCGTGGCTGAGAGTGGTTGCCTGCTCCAAGCTGAGACACATTCTGCTTTGTTGGGGCACTAGGGCCTGACTGCTGCTGGGCTGCTTTCTTCGGACATTGCATCACCCAATGGCCTTGCTCTCCACAGTGGAAACATGCTCTACTTCCGCCTTGAACTGGTGCTGCCTGACTACTCTGGTTGGTTGCTGGGGCGGGAAGATGAGGTGCCTGTTGATTCTGCCTCTGGAACTGACCTTCTTCTGACTGATTGTTCTGGCGACTCTGCTGCTGGTGCTGAGGGTACTGCCTTTGGAACTGCTGCTGCTGAGGTGGGCGCTGGTTCTGCCTGAACTACTGAGGTAGGTTGCCAGAGAAACGAGGGCGATTGCTGCTTCTAGGCTGGGGTCCACTGATCTTACGCTTGCGATCCTCCATCTCTTTGCGCTTCCTCTCGGTCATGATTGCTCTGTCGATCAGGTGCTGAAATGTGGGGAAGGTGTGATTCATCAGATGATACTGCAGATGGTCAACCAAGCCTCTCAAGAAGTGATATTGCCGCTTGGCGTCGGTGTTGACATCTTCAGGAGCTTAGCGAGACAGATGTAGAAACTTGTCTCGGTACTCACTGACCGACATAGGCCCTTGCTTGACTGCGAGGAACTCCTCCTTCTTCACTGTCATTAGACATGCTAGAACATGGTACTGACGGAAGCTATCTCTAAATTCTTCCCAGGTGATAGTGTCGCGGTTGGCATGGGTGGCGAGATAAGACTCCCACCAAGACTAGGCTGCTCCTCTCAACAGACAGGGACCATACAGAACTTTCTCCCTGTCGTCGCACTGAGAGGTGTGCAATTCCCACTCCACAGTGCGCAGCCAATCTTCAGCATCCATGGGATCAGAAGAGTGAGCGAACACCGGGGGATGACCTCTCATGAATTCAGCACGCTTGTCTCTAGGCATCTGAGGCTAAGGTGGTGGCTGCTGCTGCTGCTGAATGGCGGCCAAAGTCTGACCGATGGCTTGAACTGCCTGAGTCTGCATTAGGAACATCTGCTCGATGGACATCAGGGGCGGGGGTGGTAGCTGGTGTTGCTGGGGTGCCTCATCCTACGGCGCTGCCTGCTCCGGCTGAGCACGCCTTCCTCCTCTGCACTTGTTGTCTGACATCTACAGAATGCAACCACACATCAGAACTGATCTTGCAAGCTTGCAGCATAAGGAAAGAGTATAGAATCCCTCCACAATACTGAACAGATGAACATCTTCACTGATCTCCAACACAGACCAACACAACTTCTCAGATAAAGAGGAAAGTAGAACTAAAGGGCTTCCCAATTAGATAACTAATTTTATTAACACTTAACAGGTAAACCAAAGTGCAGGGGATACCCACACCCTGGCGACAGTCATTACAAAGATCCAAATCCAACATAGTTCATCATGACAAACATAAAGGCATAGGATAAGCAAACTACCCTGTCTAACTAGGACTAACTAAGAGTAAGACTGATGCTAAGACTATAGCTTCTATATATATATTTTCGTATTATTTACAAGATCTGACGCTGACGATCTATGGTTCTAAATTTATCTTGGTCCTACAGTCGAGGTTGCCATAAGCATGGTGTCCACGCTGAGGTGAGCGGTACGGGTGCTGAGTCCCGACGGGAGCGGGGGAGCCATCCTCTAGGTGACGATGCTCCGCGCGCTCAGCCCGCAACTCGTCTAATGCATGGTCCAGCTCCGTGTTTAGCATAGCGGCTAGGTTGACTGTGCTGCTCAACCTAGGATTGTCCTCACCAACAGGTGAGACAATCACGCCTCCTATGCTGCCAGATGGACGATGGGGGTAATACTTCAGGTTGAGACCATCAACTACCCCACCGAGCACTGAGCAGTAGTGCGAAAGCGCACGCCATGCAGCATCTTGCATGGCCGCCACAGCTGAGTCCCGCTCAGAGATGGAATAGTGCTCTGAGCAGACCTCCGCACCCCGGAGAATGTTCTCTAGACAACGCACTAGGTAGGTCACCTCCCAACGGTCCGGGTAAACCCCGCGACTGTGCTAGAAGACAACACAGCGATACTCGATAGACCAAGTACGCCGGTCAAGTGCCCGGCGTAGCAGGGTGTCCAGCGCGTCGTGGAAGTGACACCCGCGAGCGGCGTCATGGGTGATGGGTCGGGCAACCCATCCTTTCGGCTCCTGATCGGCTGAAAGGTCGGTGTTGTGGCTCGAGCTGCTGTCGCCACCTCCGTCGTCTGTGTCTCCTCTGGCAGCTACTCTAGTGGCTGGGGCACTCAGTGGTGGTGCAGGGGGCGCCTCCAGCGGGAGCACAGGGGAGCAGCTCCTCATAGACTCTATCTCCTGCTGAAGCGAGAAAGAAGAGTCCTGCTGCTACAGCTCCTGTCATCGATGCTCCTGCTCCTCGTGCAGACGGTGGTGCAGCCTCTCCAAGTGGCTAGACTGACCAGTCACTGGATGGCAAAGCGGGCGCTCCGCGAGACAAGAAGGCAAGAAAGGAATGACTGACTTCCGTGCAATGTGTCTAAGACGAGCCATCTACAAAAGGCACCGTAAGCATAAGAATGAGAACAGAACTAATATGACCAGCAAGTAGACCATAAATAAATGAGGAATTAGAATAAAACAAAACTTTCAGCAAGGTATAATAATATATAGTAGAACATAGGTTCGGTCGATATGACCAACTTTTGAAGGGATACCAAAATCAAGGTGATAATAGGGGTCTATAATCCTTAGAACGACCATTCTATTCTAGGTTAGCGGTCCTACAGTCAGCACAGCTTTGATAACACTATGTCACACCTGGTTTTAGAAGGCAAACCGAATGCGAACCATGTACGTGCCAGGATCAGCAATTCACGTACACAGCAGTTACATAACTAGACATCATCACACAATGCTCAAATAATAGCATAAAAGGGTAACAATAGTCGATTACATCATGATGTCCAAGACATCCACATAGTCTTTAACAATAATCAAAGTGTGGAAAAGAAACGTAGATACACACGGCCTACACAGGCAGCCGACTGGGGGTTTGCTGCTAACCCACGCCTAGAACTCATCGTACTCCTGGAACTCCTGGAATGTCTTCCTCCATGCACTACAAGAAACTTGTTAATCTATGACGCTCAATCCGTGACGATACCTGCAAATCGTCATAGATAACCGTCACAGATGCTCATCTGTGACGGTTTTCAATGGTTATCTGTGACGGTTATCTATGATGATTTGCAGGTATCGTCACGGATTGAGCGTCATAGATTAACAAGTCATGGATTGAGTGTCATAGATTAGCATGTTTCTTGTAGTGATGGCTTCATCTTCACCTGAGTAGTGGTTGCAATGTGGACGACCTGGGGGGTTTGGTGTGTAAAGCAAGGGTGAGTACACATCAACATACTCAGCAAAATGTCCCATTTGGCTGTAGTGGACTAGCTTTATGTGGAGTTAAGTCAAACAGTTGCTTTTAGTTGGTCAGGTTATTATTTACTAGTAGAAAGCCAGGTTTTAGCATTAACCCAAGTTATTAACCCAATGTACCCTTTCCAAACGGAAAGAATACCACTTACCATTACCATATCATAACCAAAATCCTCATCCTCATCACCACCTGTAAACCATGCATCTCTGATCAAGTATCTCTAATCAATGGAGCTCCCTTGGCTGCTCATAACCGCGAGCACGGCTGATATATTAGTTTCATAACACTCTGCAGAGGTTGCGCATTTTACCCACAAGCCATGATTCCCTCTTGCCTTGGGCCGATCAAACCCTTAAACACTACCAAGGTGAATAGGCAGGGTCTCACTACGTAGCCTTTACAAAGATTCCCTGGGGCTGTAGCCGCCCGTTAGGTTTCCTAAATGCATCGCACTCCTCCCCAAGGGGCAAACCAACCTTGGCAGAGCGAGCCGCATACACCGAGCCCCATTAACGTCACGACGGCGAAGCGAACAACACCCCAGTTCCTCCAATTACTCAGCTATGGGCGTCCCACTCCACCCTCATGGTTGCACTGTTTTCCCGGACGGTCATCCAACGAACAGGTCCTTACGGAGAGGCACTCAAGAAACAGCTCGAGTCCCCTTAAGTGCCACAAGTACCATCATCATAATTAAAAGGGAAAACAGCGTATCATAGATAATCTCATCATGTTCATTGATTAATGTGAAGCGCTAGCATAAAGCTAAACTGAAATAACCCAACCAAAGTAGGTAAACAAGGACAAGATAGACAAAAACTAGTCAATCCTTAGGTATAAACTGTTTAAATGCGGGGAATGAATTATAAGAACGAGTAGGACATAGATGGGTCAAGGGACACTTGCCTTCACCAACCAGCTGCTGCTCAGGGTCTTCACCTGCAACTCCTTCGGACTCCGCCAACTGACTGTTATCTATACGAGTTTCAAACATACATTCCACAAGTTTTAATACAAAAGAACAGTACACCAAACAATAGAATGCAATAAATAGTCAGACGTTCGACGCAGGGCTCACACCTACGACTAAGCGAGAAAGGGAGAGTAACGGTCGAGGCTACGACCGACGAGCGATCACGTCACGCGATTTTAAATTAAAATACTTGTCTAAACAGAATGGTATTAATTTAGCCATCACGTTAAGCATAAGGTAAAGTCATGTTCCATGTTTAATTATTATGAACAGGTAAAGGTAAATTAAAGGATTGTCGCGCGGCAAAACGCGCGACACAACACTGAAATTGAATTAAGAAATAAACGACTCGTCGCGTGATGGAGCCCGCAACGAGATGCTTGCATTAATTATAAAGAGACGTTAAGCGTCGCGCGACGAAATGCACGATGGCATACGTCAACCAAACTAAATTTAAAATGGAACGTCGTGCGACTGGACGCGCGACATTATACATTAAACAACCAGAAATTAAAACGGATCGTCGCGCGACGAAGCGCGCGACGCAGCACATTGATAGAATCTGGAATTAAAAAAATTCATCGTGCGATGAAGCGCGCGACGCATCATGCTAACTTAACAGGGTTTTAAATTATTTAAAACCAAGAATCAGTAACCACGCGCGTGGGGCTGCCCACGCGGGAACGCGTTGGGTGAATGGGGGCACGAGGCCGCGCACGCCGCGCCGAGGCCACGCGAGCCACGTCGGGACGTGCACAGGGACCGCGCCAGGGGACCACGCTGCAGAAGGCAGGGGTCGCACACTAGGGCCGGGACGGCCGCGCGCAGGGGGCCGAGGGGCCGCGCGCACCGGGACCAGGGAGGCGCGCCGCCGGGGGCCAGGACGGCCGCGCCGGGGGGCGAGGGAGCCACGCAGCCGGGGGCCAGGACGGCCGCGCCGGGGGGCGAGGGAGCCACGCGCAGGGGGCTGGGGGCCACACGCAGGGAAGGGAAGGGGAGGAAGAGGAAGAGGGAGAGAGGAGGAGAGGCGAGGGGAGCTCACCTTGGGGATCCAAATTTCGGCGTTCACCTTCTCCAAAACCTAGGGCACCACGGGGAGAGAGAGAGAGGTGGGAGAGAGAGGAAGGTTGCTGCTCGAGAGAATTGAATGAGGGGAAAAGACTAGAGGAGAGGGGGCGCATGGGGAGGGCACGGGCGCCAGGGGCGCACGTGCCGAGCCGGACCGGGCTGGGCCGCACCGCGGATCAAAATCTTGTGGCACGCACAACCACAGATCGGAATTCAATTCACGAAGCAAAATCCAAAACAAGACTAAGCAACACACGCGACTAATCATGACATCAGACAAAAGAAATGTGATTCGGCATGATGCAACACTCATGTCAACTTAGGTTTTGTTTACACACGATATGGACACCAGTCGCTATACTGCTTTGAAATTGGGAAGAAGGAGCGAAACGGGAAAAGAAAAGAGAGTAACACCTGAATTTGGTGAGTAAAAAGAAGAAAAAATTCTACCCCCAAATTCAGGGCGTTACACAGAATAAGTTCAACAATCAGCAGAACTCTAGGAGTTCCAATCAAGGCAAAGGGAACATGGCTAATAATTCAGCGGGCAAAAATGTCAAGAAGACTGGGCAAATTTATTATACTCAAGTGGCCACTACACCGGAAGGAGAGCCGGTAATGATGGGTATGTTCCTTGTGGCCAATCACCCAGCAGTTATTCTCTTTGATTCTGGTGCTTCACATACATTCATAAGCAAGAAATTTGTGGAAAAACATTACATTCTTTGCACTGAATCATGGGAAGGGTTTATCATCCATTCGCCTGGGGGACAAATATTTACTAACGAAGTAGCCTTCCATGTGCCAGTAACATTGGCTGAACGTGACTTTCCCACCAACATGATTGTCTTAAAAGGCCAAGACATAGATGTAATTCTGGGCATGAATTGGTTAGCCCAGCATAAAGCTATCATCAACACTGACCTAAGGACTATCAAGTTGAGCCACGACCATGAAAAAGTTCTCTTGTCCATCCCTATAGCTGTCCCAGCCAAACCATTTGGACGGGTCTATGAAGCTATCATACCAGAATTCCAAGATATTCCGGTAGTATGTGAATTTTCGGATGTATTTCTTGAAGATCTGCCTAGATTACCTCCAGAAAGGGATGTCGAGTTTGTGATTGAACTGAAGCCCGGTACAACTCCTATTTCTAGAAGATCGTGCTGGATGCCACCAAATGAATTAGCAGAACTCAAGACTCAATTACAAGACTTGCTTGAGAAGGGGATCATTCGGCCCAGTTCATCACCTTGGGGATGTCTGGCAATTTTTTCAAGAAGAAGGATCAAAAACTTCGAATGTGCGTGGACTATAGACCCCTTAATGAGGTCACCATTAAGAACAAGTACCCTCTTTCCTGGATCGATATTTTGTTCGATCAACTTACCGGAGCACGGGTATTCTCCAAAATTGACCTTAGGTCGGGCTATCATCAGATCTGTATTCGACCCGAAGATATACCCAAGACCGCATTTACTACACGGTATGGATTATTTGAATATTTGGTTATGTCCTTCGGATTGACAAATGCTCCAGCCCACTTCACGTATCTAATGAACTCGGTATTTATGCTCGAGTTGGATAAATTTGTTGTGATCTTCATTGATGATATCTTGATCTATTCCAAGAATGAAGAGGAGCATGTTAAACATTTATGGATCGTATTAACGCGCTTAAGGCAACATCAGTTATATGCTAAATTCAACAAATGCGCGTTTTGGTTGGAGGAAATCCAATTTTTGGGACATGTATTATCTGCAAATGGGATTGCGGTTGATCCCAGCAAGGTCAAGGATATTCTAGAGTGGAAACCATCAACCACTGTATACCAAGTTTGAAGTTTCCTTGGGCTGGCTGACTATTACCACAGATTTGTTCTGGATTTCTCCAAGATTGTGAAACCAATCACAAGTTTGTTGAAGAATGATACAAAATTTAACTGGTCCTCAAGATGCAACGAAGCCTTTGAGCATCTGAAGGTATTGTTGACCACTGCTCCGGTATTAGCTCAACCGGACATTGAAAAGCCTTTTGATGTATACTGTGACGCATCAGGCAGTGGTCTCGGATGTGTCTTAATGCAAGAGGGCCGAGTTATAGCATATGATTCAAGACAATTACGCCTGCATGAGGAGCATTATCCAACTCATGACTTGGGAATTAGCTGCTATGGTTCATGCCCTTAAAATATGGCGTCATTATCTACTAGGAAATATCTGCCATATATATACAGATCATAAAACTCTAAAGTATATCTTCACCCAGTCAGAACTAAACATCAGATAGAGGAGATGGCTTGAGCTGATTAAGGATTATGAATTAGAAATCCACTGTCAACCAAGAAAGGCCAATGTGGTGGCAGATACACTGAGTCGCAAGGCTTCCTGCCATTGTCTTACAGTGAGAACCCCTAACATCACATTATGTCAAGAAATGGAGAAATTAAACCTAGGGATGATACAACATGGAACCTTGAACCAATTAAAGCTTGAGTCAGTTCTTCTACAAAAGATTATTGATGCCTAAAGAAATGACAAGGGTATGTGTAACACCCCTGGTGTTACTGCAACTAAAATTTGAGCATGGCATCATAAACATTGGCATTGCATATGGTTGACACACCTAGAGTGCATTTACTAGGTAAAAATTTCAAACAAGTTGTATCGTTATAGCATTTTGCAAATAGAACCCTGGATAGGGAACTTAACCCTAAATAGGGATTAAAGGGGTAAAACCTAGCCCAAGTTGAGAAAACCTAAAAGCTTTAGGGAAACAGACATGAAATATTCCCAAAAATAAACTTGAATCACATAAATACCCCTGGGATATCCAAAAACCCCATTTGAACCCTAGAAAACCCTATGTCCAAACCATAGGGGCCTATGTGCAAAAATTGTGCACATTTGGACTAACGTGTAAAAACTACTATGTTAAATCATATAAAGTCACATGGTTCACATTGGGAAATATTTACAAGCCAAACCCTAAGTTTTGGATTGATTTGCAAAAAGGACCCCAATTGAGAATTTACTCTAAGTCTGAATTTTAGATTTGTGGGCTCAACTTTTGAGCCTTGTAACTTTCAAATACTAGGGTTTTTGCCCTAGGCTACCACATCAAAGTTATAGACCTAACATAGAAGAACAACTTTGCTTAAGGTTGTGAACATAGTTGTTAAGAAAATTTGGGAGATAATTAAGTCCAAAGTTGGACTGTCAGGTTACTGGGTCTGACTTTTCAGACAAACAGTGTAACCACTGAGACTTTGAGCATGAATTCAAGCTTGATTTATTAAGAATTGAACCATGGTTGCTATGACAAACTTGTAGCTAGTTTATAGCTCTACAATATTGCTGCAGAAAGTTAGTTGAGTTGCCATTTGAATTTGGGAGAAAATCGAGCCTAAATGTTGACTGTCAGATGCTCTGAAATGGGATTCTGATGGTACAGTAGCGCTGTGGATCGGACTGCCAGCGTTGCTTGCTCGCCGCTGACGACTCCTCGCCGTGATTCGTGCTGTCGCCGTTAGAATTCACGCTCGAGGTGGATGGATAACCTCTCGGGTAAAAGAATCTCTGCCGCCGGTGAGCTGGAGGTCACTCCGGTGACTCACCGTGGCTTCCCCTTCTGCTTTGCGGCTGGAGCGATAGGCTAGCCGGTGAACCACCGTCGCTCGGTCTTGCGCCACGTATTCGAACACCTCCGTCGCGTCACCGTGCCTCTTTACCACCGTTAAATCAACGCCGGTGAGCTCGCCACGATTGAGGACACGAAACCACTGCACCAGTGCCCTTCCTTTCCTCCGACCGCCGTGCATTATCATCCGAATTCCCGGCCACCGCCGTTGAGCCCTATTAATTGAAGCCCCCACCAGCCCCACAGGGTCATCACTCCCCCAGCCACCGCCAATCGCTAGCAACCGTTCGCCAGAGCTCGCAAATTTTGAATTCGCTCCAAATCAATTCTCCGCCGCCGTGAAGAACAGCTCGCCGCGGCCAGCTTGATTCCGGTTAGCTCGCGTCCTTCTGTTGCTTGTTCTAGCATCCTTAGGTACCCCGCAAACTCCTCGACCCTTTTAATTGAACTGGATTGCCAGGGATCACCGGGAACACGTACCATTGCCCTCATCATCCACGGTTCACGTGGACAGAACTCGATAGCCTACCAATTGTGAAATTAAGTTAGGGGAATCAATCGGGGAGGGTTCAATCCGGTGTACGTCGCTCGGGAGCACCAGTCGTTGCGTAAATCCGCCAGTGCAACCTCACCGAAGTTCATCCTCCGCGCTGCCGTCGTCGTGGACCTTCCCCTGCGAAGAATTAAAACCCGGAGGGTTTATTTGCAATCTGTTAGTGACTGTGTTAAATAGTAAATGAACCTACTTCGGTTTAGCCGGTAAGCCGTGGGTCCTTCTGCAAGATTGCCAGCACGCGGGCGCGTGCGCGCTTCCGTCCACTGTTGGGTCTGCTGGGCTGAAATCAGCCCAGTACTGTTCACAAGTTTTTCCTTTTCTTTTTATTCCAGAGCTAAAACAATTACAGAAAAATGGAGAAAAATCCTAAAATTGTCAAACCAATTTTCCTAGACTTCTTATTTTCCATAATATTTAATAAAAATAGTTTCATGATTTTTAGGTTAAATAAGGAATTTTAAGGCATTTAAAGTAGTTTAAAGTATTAGTTTTGGATTTTAGGAGATAAATGGTAATTCTAAAAATGCTCAAACTTTTTATATGAGTTCTACATATTATTTAGAAGCCTTGGGTAGAATTTGGATTGATTTGGACCTTGTTTGATAACTAGAACCCAAAACCCCCACCCCTGTCCTGTGAACTCCTTTACTGACTCCAGAAACCCTAAGTTCTCGGAGTTCCGTGAAGGAAAATTGTATTCAAGACCTTAAATAATAAATTCTTATTATCTTTGCACTCTCATGAGCATTACATGGCATTCATTCTTATATACATATATGTATGGTTATGTTTAGAAAACGAAGAAGAGATCAAAGTGACTGAAGAGAAGGCACCACCACCTTTGGAATCTCAGGCAGGGACTTGTCTCTACTTTCACATCTGCCGGCCTGAGCCTGACTCACCTACTAACGAAGGCAAGCCCCGGTGCATTTGCCACCTTCCTTGATGTTTTTAAATCTTTTTCACTTACTTGCTGCATTAAGTAATAGGAGTTGATTGCTAAACATTTCCTGCATCACCTTCCTTGATCTTGATTACTCTCCTTGATACCCTGTTTTACAAAAGGTATTTACTATGCTTAGTATTGCTTTAGCAAAAACAAAAGATTTTGTTTTACAAAAGATGATTGGCAAAGTGGGAGGGATGTTTTTGGAAATAAAACTTGATGGTGGATCCATCATGGCCATGATGGGTTCAACATTCGGAAAAGATGTACCTCTGTCAGGTACCAAGTTTTTGGGATTAAATGTTCAAGCTGAGACCGGGTGGGTGACTTGCACGAGAAGAGAGTCTCAGTGTAGTGTCTCCGTCTGAGTCGATTAAGGACCGTGTTGATGTAGGCTTGCTGACCGAGGACCCTTTAACTGGTCACATGCCTCGTCATGGGTAAGCCTTGCCTCGGGCAGACTAAGGCCAGAATAAGATAACACGAAATGGGCGTGGAGCGGTGGCGAGAGTAGCGTGTACCCTCCGTGGCAAGAGGCTGGACGGTGGTGTATCTGTGCTCTCGGTTTGCGTGAACCCGATCTGGTCTTAAGAACCCCAGTGGAGGGTTGACATATGCAAGGGTTAAGTGCTACATATGTCATGTGATTGGAGATCCTCAATGGATTATAATCGATTCGGATTGCCGTACCTTCGTGGTTATGAAGACTTGGTCACTGCCCTATACGTAGAACTCTAGTAAAGATGAAGGATGGATAAAGAACTTGGCTAGTTCAGGATAAGTGTTTGAACTAGGTTAGCAAGAACTCTAGATATAGGTAAGTTACCTAACTTGACAATAAAACTGGATTTTTAAGGATCCACTCTTAGTAAAGCATTTACGCAAAACAGAGTCTTTGATCTTGAGATACCTTACCTTGACTCCCTTATAACCAGCATACCTTTGAGAGTCTTTTCTTTAGTCAGGTAAGACTTGCTGAGTAATTCCATACTCAGGGTTTATTCCCTCGTTGTTTTTAGGTGAGGAAGCAGCAAATTTTTGTTGCTTTTGTACCAAGGTGGTTCCAAATGAAGAAAAACAAGAGTGAAGCTGCGGGAGGACATGGTCCTCCATAAGAAACTTTTATGTAAGAACTTATCGAGAGGAGTTTTTGCCTCCCTTGGTTTTGTAATAATACTACTCAGCACTCGTTTATAACTCTAGTCTATAATAAGCAACTTGATCTTACTTTCTAAATAAATGTAAGTTTATGTAATCACTTCCACATTTCTATATCTCCGATGTTCTGTAATGTCTGCAAGACGGGTGAAACGTTCCTGGAAAGGTAAGAAAGAAGATACCAAACTTATCAAGTGATTGAGGAACATCTACAGGGTTGTCTGATGTCTGTTGGACAAGGACAACTGTAGGTGGGCCTAATGACTTGGGAGGTTCCATCACAGCTGGTATCGGAGCGAAGCCCTTCTTTGTAGATATTATGAGGCATCTTCAAAAGGATTTTCTAAAAAAAAACTTACCTAGAAAGATTTCTTCTATTCTTATCCCTTAATCTGAAGAATCTATATAAAAGACCAGATAGGAGGAGTGCAATGTATAGAAGGTGTGAATCAACTAAGGTTGGTTCTGTAATTATACATGCATCATGCTAAGGACCATACTAATAAAATTTCCCCCTTAGAGAAATGCCGCCGCGCATGAGGAAGACCACGCGTAAGTCAACTAGCCCAATTGGATTACCTCGTCACCAACTTGCTCCACGGCATGAGGATAGTAGTAGCGGAAGCAACGGTCCGATTGGGGATCTTGAAGCCCGAGTAAATCAACTTCAAATGTAACTGCAACGCAGGACCAGCATATGGGTCACGGATGGCGACAGAATAAACGAATTGAGAGGTTACATCCGCCGTCTGCAGGATCAGCTTGCTGATCGGGATTTAGCGCTCAACTGGGCGGTACAGTCTCGTTCAGTGGCCTGGGCTAAGGAAGCAAAGGCTCGAGCCCGAGTCTAGGAACTTAGCTCTGCCATTGACAACTTGCAGGCGTATTGCAATACCCTACATGTGGAGGTCCATGTACTGTATTCGCAATTACATCCCAGTGCACCTACGGATCCTGTCGGGTCGGAAGCCGGACCCTCGCACGTTGCGGGAGAAGCGCTTGGTGGTGAGCTAGACCTTTTTAAGCCCCCTCCTTCTATGAGGCTGGTCGATAAATGGTCTCCCACACCTGACGACGAGGCTGCCAGGAGCAACCAAAAGCAGGAGTAGTGGTGCAGTAGTAGGAATAGAAGTAGTGTATTGTACGTTGTACTATTGTATAATAGGTAGTACTATTGTATACTGGGTAATGTATCCCGTTGTAAAAAAATCGAGTCTGTAACATTACTCTTGTTGGTAATGTAAATTGGATGGTTTTGTCTTTGGCATATTATATTTGCTTTAAAATGTTGTTGCCACAGATGCCGTCCAAGACCCGATCACAGGATGCAGCTTCAACCTCCAGTGGGAGGGAGACTACCCCAAATCCACCTCCTGTCCCTCCCACACTTGCTGAGGCGATTGCCGCCTTAGTGAACGCGACCGCGGATAATACCCGTTTTCTGAGAGAGATGGTGGGTCAACAGTTTTAGCAACAAGGCGGGTGGGGTTATCAACAGGGTCCCCGCGAAACTTCTTACTTGGACTTCTCAGAGACACGTCCACCCCTGTTTGTTAAAGCTGAAGACCCATTAGAAGCCAACGAATGGATTCGGGTTATCGAGCAAAAATTCGGTCTTCTGCGCTGTTCTGAAACCCAGAAGCCTTTATTCGCAGCCCAGCAACTACGCGGCCCTGCCAGCACCTGGTGGGGAAATTTTGTGGCTATTCAACCGGCCAATCATCAGATAACATGGGAAGAATTCAAGGTGGCCTTCCGCGAACATTATATACCAGAAGGCGTTCTTCACATGAAGCAAGAAGAATTTATGAAGCTAAAACAAGGAGGGGATACTGTTAATCAGTATCTCAATAAGTTCAATCATCTGTCGCAGTATGCAATCGATCAAGTGAACACTGATCTGAAAAAGAAGAATTGTTTTATGAGAGGTTTAAATGATCGACTGCAAAGGAAGATGGCAACCTGCATAGATCTTACTTATGGAAGAGCTGTCAGTACAGCATTGGCAGTAGAAGCGAAGTATGCAGGTGTCGGAAAATCCAAGGGATTTGGAGGTGATAGGCCTAATCAGGGCCCGGTAAAAAGGCAACGGTTTGTTCTCCGGCCTTCCAACCAGAATCGCTCTCGTCCACCCTCCTTCCCTTTTAAACAGCCAATAATTATTCGTCCCAATAATGCCCCCATTGCATCAAGTCAGCCGGGTGCCCCAGGCACTCAATTCCCTGCTCTGCCCAGTTCATCGACTGGATGTTTCAATTGTGGTAAGTCTGGGCATTTCATCAAGGATTGCCCTTATCCAAAGCATAACCAGTCAAATAATCAGCAAGGATCTGGGAATTCATCTCAAGTCAAGGGAAATACTTCGGGCAAAAACACCAAGAAGATGGGACGCGTATATTATACACAAGTGGCCACTACCCCGGACGGAGAGCCGGTAATGATGGGTACGTTCATTGTGGCCAATCATCCCGCAGTCATTCTTTTTGATTCTGGTGCTTCGCATACATTCATCAGCAAGAAATTTGTGGAGCAACATTGCATTTTATGCCATGAATCAAAAGAAGGGTTTAAAATTCACTCACCTGGGGGACAAATCTTTACTAGAGAAGTGGCCTATCAAGTGCCCGTAACATTGGCTGGACGGGACTTTCCTACTAATATGATCGTTCTAAAAGGCCAAGGCATAGATGTCATTTTGGGTATGAATTGGTTGGCCAAGCATAAAGCAACCCTCAACACTGATCAAAGATCTATCAGGTTGAGTCATAATCAAGAAGAAATTCTCTTGTCTATCCCCATTCCAACCAAAGCTACTGGCAGAGTTTATGAAGCCATTATACCGGAAATCAAGGATATTCCGGTAGTATGCGAGTTTCCCGATGTCTTTCTAGAGGATTTGCCTGGATTGCCACCTGAAAGGGATGTAGAGTTTGTAATTGAGCTGAAGCCCGGTACGGCTCCCATTTCTCGAAGATCGTACTGTATGCCTCCAAATGAGTTGGCAAAATTGAAGATTCAATTACAAGATCTACTTGAGAAAGGATTCATCCGGCCAAGCTCGTCACCATGGGGTTGTCCAGCCATATTCGTCAAGAAGAAGGATCAAACTTTACGGATGTGTGTGGATTATCGACCCCTGAATGAGGTCACTATCAAGAACAAGTACCCTCTTCCGAGGATTGACATTTTATTTCATCAACTGACTGGGGCGAGGGTATTCTCCAAGATTGATCTCGGATCGGGCTATCATCAGATCTGTATTCGGCCCGAGGATATACCAAAGACCGCGTTCACCACGCGGTATGGGTTATTTGAATACCTGGTAATGTCTTTCGGATTGACAAATGCTCCTGCCCACTTCATGTATTTGATGAACTCGGTATTCATGCCCGAGTTGGACAAGTTTGTGGTGGTCTTCATTGACGATATTCTAATATATTCTAAAAATGAAGAGGAGCATGCTCAACATTTATGGATCGTGTTAACGCGCCTGAGAGAACATCAGTTGTATGCTAAGTTCAGCAAACGCGCGTTTTGGCTGGAGGAAATTCAATTTCTGGGACATGTTCTATCTTCCAGGGGGATTGCGGTAGATCCCAGCAAAATCAAGGACATCTTGGAGTGGGAACCCCCAACCACTGTTCATCAAGTCCGAAGTTTCCTTGGACTGGCTGGATATTACCGCCGATTTATACCAGATTTTTCTAAGCTTGTGAAGCCAATCACAAGTTTATTGAAGAATGATATTAAATTCAATTGGTCTTCCAAGTGTAATGAAGCTTTTGAACAATTGAAGACATTATTAACCACTGCTCCGGTATTGGCTCAACCGGATATCACTAAGCCCTTTGATGTGTATTGTGATGCATCGGGCAGTGGTCTCGGCTGTGTATTAATGCAAGAAGGCCGAGTAATTGCGTATGCTTCAAGGCAGTTGCGCTGACGTGAGGAACATTATCCAACTCATGATCTAGAGCTAGCTGCTGTGGTTCATGCCCTAAAGATTTGGCGTCATTATCTGCTGGGTAATATCTGTCACATTTATACAGATCATAAAAGCTTGAAGTATATCTTCACCCAGTCAGAGTTGAACATGAGGCAAAGACGATGGCTTGAGCTTATTAAGGATTATGAACTGGAAATTCATTATCACCCAGGCAAGGCCAATGTGGTGGCAGATGCACTTAGCCATAAGGTTTCCTATCACTGTCTTACGGTGAAGGCTTCTGACAATACATTATGTCAGAAAATGGAGAAGCTAAACCTGGGAATGGTCCAACAAGGAACCCTAAGTCAGCTAAAGCTTGAGTCAGTCATCTTGCAATGGATAATTGATGCTCAAAGGGATAATGGGGATATGAAACACATTCATGAGAAGATAAGGGCTGGAAAAGCCCAATGTTTCAAAGAAGATGATCAAGGCATTGTATGGTTTAATACCGCATAGTGGTACCGAAGAATGAAGAGGTCCGCCAGCAAATTCTTGATGAAGCACATCTTAGTCGCTATTCTATTCATCCCAGAAGCACTAAGATGTACCAAGACTTGAAGCAACATTATTGGTGGACAAAAATGAAGATCGAAATTGCACGCTATGTGGCTAGATGTGACACCTGCAGACGTGTCAAGGCCATACACTTGAAAACTGCTGGTCCATTACAGTCTCTACCAATACCGACATGGAAATGGGAAGACATAAGTATGGACTTCATTGTGGGATTGCCCAGGACCACAAAAGGGTATGACTCTATCTGGGTTATTATTGATCGACTCACAAAGATTGCCCACTTCTTACCTGTTAAGGCAAAGTATTCAGTGGCCACTTATGCAGCATTATACATTGCCCGTATTCTCAGTTTGCATGGTATTCCAAAGACTATAGTGTCAGATCGTGGACCACAATTTGTATCCAAATTTTGGGAAGAACTTCATAGATCCCTAGGTACTAAACTGCTCCACAGTTCGGCCTATCATCCTCAAACAAGTGGACAGACTGAGAGGGTTAATCAAATACTTGAAGATATGCTGCGGGCATGTGTCCTAGACTTCTCACAGAAATGGGATGAATGTTTGCCCTTAGCGGAGTTTTCATATAATAATAGCTATCAAGAAAGTATCAAGATGGCACCTTTTGAAGCTTTATATGGACGACGATGCCGTACTCCGCTAAATTGGTCTGAACCTGGTGAAAGGTACTTCTTCAGGCCTGATATGGTGAAAGAGGCCGAAGAAAAGGTTCAGAAAATAATTCATAATACGAAGAAAGCCCAAGCTCGTCAGAAGGGTTATGCAGACAAACGACGAATGCCCTTGTATTTTCTTGAAGGGGACTATGTCTACCTGAAGGTTTCACCAATGAAGGGAGTATCGCGTTTCGGGGTTAAAGGGAAGCTTGCACCTAGGTACATTGGTCCATTCCCTGTACTTGAGCAATGTGGACCAGTGGCGTATCGACTGCAGCTCCCGGAAACTTTGTCTGCTATACATAATGTGTTCCACGTGTCCCAATTGAAGAAATGTCTTCGGGTACCAGATCGAACCGTTGAGGTGACAGATGTTGTCCTTGAACCAGAGTTGACATATTCCGAACATCCCATTCGAGTCTTGGATCAAAAGGACAGGGTTACCCGGAGAAAAACTCTCAAGTTCTATAAGATACAGTGGAACCAACATTCTGAAGAAGAGGCTACATGGGAAACTCAAGACTTTTTAGATAAGAATTTCCCAGGCTTTTTAGCCTCATGTAATTTGTAAGTGTGTATAGTTGTTGTAATAAAGGAGTGAACCCCACACCACCCCTGCCTTGTACCAGAAATAAGGAAATAAAAATGTGACACATTTCCTTTTCCATTACCTACCCTAGAACTTTTAATCTCGGGACGAGATTCTTTTATGGGGGGAAGGATGTAACACCACTGGTGTTACTGCAACTAAAATTTGAGCATGGCATCATAAACATTGGCATTGCATATGGTTGACACACCTAGAGTGCATTTACTAGGTAAAAATTTCAAACAAGTTGTATCGTTATAGCATTTTGCAAATAGAACCCTGGATAGGGAACTTAACCCTAAATAGGGATTAAAGGGGTAAAACCTAGCCCAAGTTGAGAAAACCTAAAAGCTTTAGGGAAACAGTCATGAAATATTCCCAAAAATAAACTTGAATCACATTTATACCCCTGGGATATCCAAAAACCCCATTTGAACCCTAGAAAACCCTAAGTCCAAACCATAGGGGCCTATGTGCAAAAATTGTGCACATTTGGACTAAAGTGTAAAAACTACTATGTTAAATCATATAAAGTCACATGGTTCACATTGGGAAAGATTTACAAGCCAAACCCTAAGTTTTGGATTGATTTGCAAAAAGGACCCCAATTGAGAATTTACTCTAAGTCTGAATTTCAGATTTGTGGGCTCAACTTTTGAGCCTTGTAACTTTCAAATACTAGGGTTTTTGCCCTAGGCTACCACATCAAAGTTATAGACCTAACATAGAAGAACAACTTTGCTTAAGGTTGTGAACATAGTTGTTAAGAAAATTTGGGAGATAATTAAGTCCAAAGTTGGACTGTCAGGTTACTGGGTGTGACTTTTGAGACAAACAGTGTAACCACTGAGACTTTGAGCATGAATTCAAGCTTGATTTATTAAGAATTGAACCATGGTTGCTATGACAAACTTGTAGCTAGTTTATAGCTCTACAATATTGCTGCAGAAAGTTAGTTGAGTTGCCATTTGAATTTGGGAGAAAATCGAGCCTAAATGTTGACTGTCAGATGCTCTGAAATGGGATTCTGATGGTACAGTAGCGCTGTGGATCGGACTGCCAGCGTTGCTTGCTCGCCGCCGACGACTCCCCGCCGTGATTCGTGCTGTCGCCGTCAGAATTCATGCTCGAGGTGGATGGATAACCTCTCGGGTAAAAGAATCTCTGCCGCCGGTGAGCTGGAGGTCACTCCGGTGACTCACCGTGGCTTCCCCTTCTGCTTTGCGGCTGGAGTGATAGGCTCGCCGGTGAACCGCCGTCGCTCAGTCTTGTGCCACGTATTCGAACACCTCTGTCGCGTAACCGTGCCTCTTTACCACCGTTAAATCAACGCCGGTGAGCTCGCCACGACTGAGGACACGAAACCACTGCACCAGTGCCCTTCCTTTCCTCCGACCGCCGCGCATTATCATCTGAATTCGCGGCCACCGCTGTTGAGCCCTATAAATTGAAGCCCCCACCAGCCCCGCAGGGTCATCACTCACCCAGCCACCGCGAATCGCTAGCAACCGTTCGCCAGAGCTCGCGAATTTTGAATTCGCCCCAAATCAATTCTCTGCCGCCGTGAAGAACAGCTCGACGCGGCCATCTTGATTCCGGTTAGCTCGCGTCCCTCTGTTGCTTGTTCTAGCATCCTTAGGTACCCCGCAAACTCCTCGACCCTTTTAATTGAACTGGACCACCAGGGATCACCGGGAACACGTACCATTGTCCTCATGATCCGCGGTTCACGTGGACAGAACTCGATAGCCTACCAATTGTGAAATTAAGTTAGGGGAATCAATCGGGGAGGGTTCAATCCGGTGTACGTCGCTCGGGAGCACCAGTCGTTGCATAAATCCGCCAGTGCAACCTCATCGGAGTTCATCCTCCGTGCTGCCGTCGTCGTGGACCTTCCCCTGCGAAGAATTAGAAACCGGAGGGTTTATTTGCAATCTGTCAGTGACTGTGTTAAATAGTAAATGAACGTACTTCGGTTTAGCCGGTAAGCCGTGGGTCCTTCTGCAAGATTGCCAGCACGCGGGGCGCGGGCGTGCTTCCGTCCACTGTTGGGTCTACTGGGCTGAAATCAGCCCTGTACTATTCACAAGTTTTTCCTTTTCTTTTTATTCCAGAGCTAAAACAATTACAGAAAAATGGAGAAAAATCCTAAAATTGTCAAACCAATTTTCCTAGACTTCTTATTTTCCATAATATTTAATAAAAATAGTTTCATGATTTTTAGGTTAAATAAGGAATTTTAAGGCATTTAAAGTAGTTTAAAGTATTAGTTCTGGATTTTTAGGAGATAAATGGTAATTCCAAAAATGCCCAAACTTTTTATATGAGTTCTACATATTATTTAGAAGCCTTGGGTAGAATTCGGATTGATTTGGACCTTGTTTGACAACTATAACCCAAAACCCCCACCACTGCCCTGTGAACTCCTTTACTGACTCCGGAAACCCTAAGTTCTCGGAGTTCCATGAAGGAAAATTGTATTCAAGACCTTAAATAATAAATTCTTATTATCTTTGACTCTCATGAGCATTACATGGCATTCATTCTTATATACATATATGTATCGTCATGTTTAGAAAACGAAGAAGAGATCAAAGTAACCGAAGAGAAGGCACCACCACCTTTGGAATCTCAGGCAGGGATTTGTCTCTACTTTGACATCTGCGGGCCTGAGCCTGACTCACCTACTAACGAAGGCAAGCCCCAGTGCATTTGCCACCTTCCTTGATGTTTTTAAATCTTTTTCACTTACTTGCTGCATTAAGTAATAGGAGTTGATTGCTAAACAATTCCTGCATCACCTTCCTTGATCTTGATTACTCTCCTTGATACCCTGTTTTACAAAAGGTATTTACTATGCTTAGTATTGCTTTAGCAAAAACAAAAGGTTTTGTTTTACAAAAGATGATTGGCAAAGTGGGAGGGATGTTTTTGGAAATAAAACTTGATGGTGGATCCATCATGGCCATGACGGGTTCAACATTCAGAAAAGATGTACCTCTGTCAGGTACCAAGTTTTTGGGATTAAATGTTTAAGCTGAGACCGGGCGGGTGACTTGCACGAGAAGAGAGTCTCGGTGTAGTGTCTCCGTCTGAGTCGATTAAGGACCGTGTCGATGTAGGCTTGCTGACCGAGGACCCTTTAACTGGTCACATGCCTCGTCATGGGTAAGCCTTGCCTCGGGCAGACTAAGGCCAGAATAAGATAACACGAAATGGGCGTGGAGTGGTGGCGAGAGTAGCGTGTACCCTCCGTGGCAAGAGGCTTGATGGTGGTGTATCTGTGCTCTCAGTTTGCGTGAACCTGATCTGGTCTTAAGAACCCCGGTGGCGGGTTGACATATGCAAGGGTTAAGTGCTACATATGTCGTGTGATTGGAGATCCTCAGCTGAGTATAATCGATTCGGATCACCGTACCTTCGCGGTTATGAAGACTTGGTCACTGCCCTATACGTAGAACTCCAGTAAAGATGAAGGATGTATAAAGAACTTGGCTAGTTCAGGATAATTGTTTGAACTAGGTTAGCAAGAACTCTAGATATAGGTAAGTTACCTAACTTGACAATAAAACTGGATTTTTAAGGATCCACACTTAGTAAAGCATTTACGCAAAACAGAGTCTTTGATCTTGAGATACCTTACCTTGACTCCCTTATAACCAGCATACCCTTGAGAGTCTTTTATTTAGTCGGGTAAGACTTGCTGAGTAATTCCATACTCAGGGTTTATTCCCTCGTTGTTTTTAGGTGAGGAAGCAGCAAATTTTTTTTGCTTTTGTACCAAGGTGGTTCCAAATGAAGAAAAACAAGAGTGAAGCTGCGGGAGGACATGGTCCTCCATAAGAAACTTTTATGTAAGAACTTATCGGGAGGAGTTTTTGCCTCCCTTGGTTTTGTAATAATACTACTCAGCACTCTTTTATAACTCTGGTCTGTAATAAGCAACTTGATATTACTTTCTAAATAAATGTAAGTTTATATAATCGCTTCCGCATTTCTATATCTCCGATATTCTGTAATGTCTGCAAGACGGGTGAAACGTTCCTGGAAAGGTAAGAAAGAAGATACCGAACTTATCAAGTGATTCAGGAACATCTACAGGGTTGTCTGATGTCTGTTGGATAAGGACAACTGTAGGTGGGCCTAATGACTTGGGAGGTTCCGTCACAGTATGAAACATATTCATGAGAAAGTAGAAGCCGACCAAGTGAATTGTTTCAGAAAGGATGACCAAGGCATAGTATGGTTTAATAATCGCATAGTTGTGCCTAAGGATGCTGACGTCCGCTAGCAAATTTTGGATGAAGCTCATCTTAGTCGATATTCCATTCATCTCGGAAGCACTAAGATGTATCAAGATTTAAAGCAACATTATTGGTGGACAAAAATGAAGATAGAAATTGCACGCTATGTGGCAAAATGTGACACCTGTAGACGTGTCAAAGCAATACATATGAAGACTACTGGTCCACTGCAATCATTGCCCATCGCAACATGGAAATGGGAGGACATTAGCATGGACTTTATTGTGGGATTACCCAGGACGGCTAAAGGTTTTGATTCTATTTGGGTTATAATTGATCGGCTTACCAAGATAGCTCATTTTCTGCCCGTCAAGATAGATCACCCAGTTGTTGTCTATGCTCAGTTATATATTGCTCGTATTCTTAGTCTGCATGGAGTTCCAAAGACAATAGTGTCGGATCGTGGACCGCAATTTGTATCCAAGTTTTGGGAAGCACTACATAAGTCCCTGGGTACTAAGTTACTCAACAGTTCGGCCTATCATCCCCAAACAAGTGGACAGACTGAGAGAGTAAATCAAATACTTGAAGATATGTTGCGGGCATGTGTTCTGGAATTCCCACAAAAATGGGATGAATGTTTACCATTGGCAGAGTTTTCATATAACAATAGTTATCAAGAAAGTATTAAGATGGCACCATTTGAAGCATTGTATGGATGACGGTGTCGTACGCCCTTGAATTGGTTTGAACCAGGAGAAAGGTGGTTTTTCAGGCCTGATATGGTGAAAGAGATGGAAGAAACGGTTCAACGAATCATACATAACTTGAAAGAGGCACAAGCTCGACAAAAGAGTTATGCAGACAAACGACGCTAACCCTTGTACTTTCAAGTCAAAGATTATGTGTACCTGAAAGTATCACCAGTGAAGGGTGTAACCTCTTTCGGTGTAAAAGGAAAGCTTGCACCCCAATACATTGGTCCATTTCCTATTCTTGAAAGATGTGGACCAGTGGCGTACCAACTCCAACTACCCGAAACATTATCTGCAGTGCACAATGTATTCCATGTATCCCAATTGAAGAAGTGCCTTTGGGTTCCTGATCGAACCATTGATATGGTGGATGTTACCTTGGAACCAGACTTAACATATTCAGAACAAAATATGTTCCAAACGGAAGAGAGAGTTTCCTATATTCCCATTCCCATGAACTGAACATCGGGTACCAATGATCTGGAATCCCGTGCTACAGATATGCACCTATGATATGGTGGACGTTACTTGGCAATCCTCCTGTCAATCCTTTCTATCTGGACTAGCGCTTCCCACTGGAGCTTACTACTTGACTAGAGCAGAGCACTTGAACTTGTTAGTTTCATTAGTCAGTTTCCTAGCATAGCAAAGTGAGTTTCCCATCAACGTCATCCTGTTGTTTCCATGAACATTAGGTACATATATGAACCTGTCAACGGAGCGGAACTTCCACAAGCACAAATTCCGCTTTTTATGGGTCCAAAGATTCTTTCGCAAAATAATCCATCTTTTTATGGTTTATCGGTTTTATAATGAAAAGTGGAGGGTCTTGTGACTTCGCCAACGACTTCCCCATTAGGTAGGATTTTTTTAGCCCAAGCCTTTATTTGTTGAGGGGAAACGAGTCCAATTTGAAGTTGTTTATGTTTATATTGGTCAATCATAAAATAGAAATAAGAAAAAAAATTTATATTCGAGTCCTAGATCAAAAGGACAGGGTCACCCGAAGAACAACTCTTAAATTCTATAAGATACAGTGGAACCAACATACTGAAGATGAAGCTACATGGGAAACCCAAGACTTCTTAGAAAAGAATTTCCCTGGCTTTTTGACTTCATGTAATTTGTGAGATATGTACATTTGTTTGTAAAGATAGAATAGACCCCATACCACCCCCTGCTTTATACGAGAAACAAGGAAATAAAAATGTGACATGTTTCCTTTTCCATTACTTGCCCTAGGACCTTGAATCTTGGGACAAGATTCTTTTATGGGGGGAAGGATGTAACACCCCTAGTGTTACTGTCACTAAAACTTTAGCATAACATCATGAGCATTGGCACATCATGTGTTTGTTACACCTAGAGTGCATTCACTAGGTAAAAATTTCAAACAAGTTGTAATGATTTGACTTGATATGTGGTTAACCCTAGGGTAGAGTGCTTAACCCTAAAACATGGCCTATGGAGGTAAGTGAAGATCAAGTAAGTTAAAACCTCAAAAGACATGAGGATTGATCATAAGGTATCATTTTTATAGACTTTGGTGGCATCAAAATCCTAATGTGCCCAAAACCCTAAAAACAAACCCTAGAAACACTAATTAAAACCCTAGGGGGTTAGTTGTAAATTTTGTGCACTTTTGGACCAAAGTGCAAATGTTAAAGACTAGAACATTACAAATCAAGTACTTTTTATTTTTGAGGATTTCCAAGTCAAATGATGAAGTTTGGACTTGTTTGCAAAAAGCACCCTATAAACCATATATGCCTAACTCTAAAATTCAGTACATAAGGTCAACTTTGGAAAACTATATCTGTCAATTCATAAAAAATTTGCCCTAAGTCAACACATCAAGATTATAGAGCTATTAAAGGAGTATAACTTTGTTTAAGTTATAAGACATAAGTGTTGTACAAAAGTTGGAGTTAAATGGACTCAAAGTGTGGCTGTCAGTCAGCCCTAAGACTGAATTCTGATTAACAGTGAAGTTGGATGAACTTGGAGATCGATTTTGGGTAGGATCCTATGACTATTTGATTGTGGATACTATAACAAAGTTAGAGAGGGATTGTAGGGCAACAATTTCTCTGCAGGCCGAAGATCATGCTGTCACACAGAAATTAGAGAATAAGGTGCTTCATTTAGCTCTGTTAGGCGCTCTGAATGG
This sequence comes from Zea luxurians, assembly GCA_029449295.1. Lineage (NCBI taxonomy): Eukaryota > Viridiplantae > Streptophyta > Magnoliopsida > Poales > Poaceae > Zea > Zea luxurians. Next base: position 115,657 of record JAOPSE010000790.1, on the reverse strand, counting down.
GATCCCAATGGTATAGTGCCTGACAAAGATCAGCAGATACAAAGTATCTCGCCGCCAATGACCTCTGCACAATGATTCACGCTGATCGTGGCGATTCATGCAGGACTCAGGCAGGATAATACCGAGCGGGTGAAAAGATCACAGGGGGAGAGGATTTGGCCGCGAGGTGAAGCTTATCGACCGTGCCTGTAGCTATGCGACGTGGTCGGACCACCGATGTCATCGTGGAAACTCTGGCGCCCTCACTTATGTCACGCCGTAGCTCTTTACCGCATGGTAGTAACCGTGGCATGCCTAGACTCACCGTTTTAGAACCGTTGCACCGGCGAGCGCCACGACCAAGCCACTAGTAACCTTCTTCTTCTCCGGTTGCCAGCATGCCATGCCAAAATTAGAAGCCACCGCCCTTGGAAACTATAAATTGGTGCCCTAGCCTGCTTCGCTAAGTAGTTGTGCACCCAGTGAACCAGCCCTCACCTCCAATCATCCCCCACAGCTCCCCAATTTGGGATTTCCCCCAAATCTGTCAAGAACACCGCAGTGTGTGAGCTCGCTATGGCCAGCTCTCCACAGGTCCGATCATGCCCTCCTTGCTCTTGTTTCAGCTCTCTTATGTGCTCTTGATACTTCTTGACCTGGCCAATTGAGTTAGACTGTGTTAGATCGCGCGGGAACGCCTCGGTTTATCCTCAGTTTGTGCCATCACCATGGATAGAGCGATTTAGAGTTAGAACTCTACAATTGATGGAGGGGAAATGGTCCTTAGGGGTAGAATTAGGTGTCAGCCACACCGGAGCACCAGTAGTTGCATTATCCGGCCGGTACAGGCTCGCCGGAGCCACTGCTCCGCCATCTATGGTCGAGGGTCTCGACGTGTGAAGAATTAGAAGAGGGAAGGGGCTATCTGCAAACGTCAGTGACACATAGGAATAGTGTGCAGGATTCTTTATTGTTTGTTTAAAAAGCCAAGGTCCTCTGCGCAAAATAAACACCACGGGCGTGCGCGGGCGCGCTTTCTCTTGTGTGTGGGCCGACTCGGGCCAGATTCAGCCCACCATTGTTCACCAATTCTCTTTTTCTTTTTCTGCCAGGATTATAGAAATCATAGAAAATTCCATAAAAATGATAAAATATGAGACCAATTTTGTGGGACTCCTAAATTTCTCTAGTATTTAATAAAAATAGTTCCAAGATTTTTAGTCCAAACTAGGAATTGTGTAGTATTTAAGAAGGTCGAAACCTAGTCTCTTGGAATTTTAGAAATTATTTAATAACTCTAAAAATCACCAAACTTTTTGGATAAGTCTAATATGATATTTAGATCCCATAAGTGAAGTTTGACTTGCTTTGGACATTGTTTGATTCCTAAACCCAAAACCCTAGCTCCTTAGGGTATGTGATACCCAATTTGTAAAAGATAATATATATATAAAAAAAAGAGAGGTTAGTTTCTTATTTTTATGTGGGTGTTATATTTATTTACCATCACATGAGAACACTTTACTTAATAAGAATAAATAGTTAACAAAAGACACTCAAATAACTTGTGCATCCTTTAGAGTTTTTGTTTGCTTGTGCAATAAAATAATAACAATAATATTACAAAAAAAATATATAATAATGTGAGAATTTGGGTTGAACCCTAAATTGAAATTTGGAAATAAAATGGATGATGAGAAAGAAAGGAGAAAAGAAAGAGTTAAGGAGTATAAAACTCATATAAAGTATATATAAAATCATATTTTCGAAAATTGTACCACACTTGTGCAATGTAGTCTGAAGATAAAATTTGCCAAGATTTGAATCTAATTTGGAATTGAAATGTGAAATGGGAAAATAAAATCAAAAAAAGAAAAAGATAAAAGAAAAAGGAAACAACGCTTGGGCTGAATCCTGGAAGCTGGCCCATCTAAGGATTGCTCCACGCGGCCCACTACCTCCTCCCACAAGACCGCCACGCCCTACGCTGACCATTGGGGCCCACTGGCAGCCGCTTTCTCCCACCGCGTCGGTCCCTGGCTTCTTCCACCTCGCGCCCGCATCGATTGGAGGATGGGGAAAACACCCTGTAGCATGCGCGCGCCGCTCCCCCGTCCCGTGAAACCAGTTCCACCACTCGCCCGTGCATCCGCGTCGGGGCAGTTGGCCACGGGTTCGCGGGGCCCACGTGACAGCCTCCTCCCCTCTTCCTCCTCCGTTCACCGCAGTTGGTGCTGTTGGGATTGAACGAGATCTCCGCCTACCAGATTCTACGAAATTTCTGGCCTCCTCTCTCCGCGCGCACTAAGCTGGTGGTTGGCTGGTGGGTCCGCCTCGTCTGACGCCGTCTCTTCCTCCCCGGGATCTTCTCATGCAACGAACCCACGATTTGGGCGCGACCGTGTCACAACAGGAAGATCCGAGTTCGCCGTAGAACTCGCGTCGCCCAACCTCCTTGCCGTGGGACTCGCTCCTCTGACGCATATATATATAGGACGCTGCCCTTGGGTCATCCGGTATGTACGCCTGCGCGCACGTCGAGGTAGCCTAGCATACAACGAGAATTTGGAGGAGAGGAACAGTGGACTGCGGCCGCCACGGGGATATTCACCTATGGCGGCGTCGGGTCCCCGGCGGGCCGACGGTTGGCATCTTCGGTGTGCGCGGGATCTCCTCGGGGGGTCTCCACTGGTAGATTCTAACTGGAGCTCGCGTGATTCGTCATCGGAGCTTAAGCATGACGTGATTTCGCCGTGTTACGTGGCTGGGGGTCTCTGCTGTGCCATAGCCGGTATGTCCTCCTCCCGCGTGTTAGCCATTGATCCTGTGTAGGTTAGCACCCGATTGCGTTGAGATTGGGGCGTTCGGGCCTAACATGGGGGGGATCTGACCATGGCGCCGCCGCGCCCATGCTTACGTTGTTGCGTCGGATGGCTGGATGGAGAAGACGGCCGGTGGTCCGTTGGGTGAGGATTAGACGGTGGTGATCGGACGGTGTCTAGGCCGTTGGATCAGATATCTGCGGGCAGGGCTTCGTTGCTCGGCGTGGTGGGTAAGGTGCCGATGCACGACCATTGTTGGATCGATCACCGGCGGATAGGATTAGAACCGGGGTCAGCGCTTCGGTGCATTAAATCCAGGGCGTTCAGAACTGATCGGGTGTGACAGAAGTGGTATCAGAGGAAATGTTGACTGTAGGACGAAACCTAGATAGAAATGAACAAAACCCTTACCTACTTACCTTATTCTGATTCATTCTATACTCGTCTCATCTTGGTCTTGTCTCACCTTCTGCTTTTCTACTCTGATTAATCTTATCCTTTCTACTCTAAGATAAGATGGATTTCACACCTTGGAATCCTACCATTATGATCTTTTTAAGAGATAGGGAACCTAAGACAAAAAAATGAAAATTATTTTCTCTATTAAAAAAATGTTGGATGATTGTTCTGATGATAAATGCTTGATTTGCTTCTTTGATTGATTGAAACATTATAGTTGGGCATCTTAGCATGTACCATCATAAGGTAATGTATTAGCTTTAGTGGATAACACACTAATCTACTTAACTAATAAATCCCCCGCAATAACTTTTCTCGTAATTACATGCCTTGTCTATAATCCTTTCTTTCTTACCCTGTGTTTCTAACCAAGATGGACTACCCCTATACTGTTAGAAGAGAGCAGTATAGACTTGATCCTTGGTATGTCATGGTTAAGAAAGGCAAGGACAGTTTATACACTAGGCTAAGGGAACCTTAGAACTCACCAGTTCCAAAGGAGAAAGATTTGAAATTGGAATTGCAGTAACTACCGCCACCAGACTAGCGACATTCTTAGTAGATGAGAGGTTTGTGGGTGGCAACATCCGTGCAGTTAGAAATTTTCCGGATGTCTTTCCAGAGAAGTTACCAGGGATGCCACTAGATAGGGAAGTTGAGTTTGTAATTGATCTCTTACCTAGGACTACTCCTACTCCCAAACGGTCATACACGATGTCCGTAGAAGAACAAAAGGAACTTAAGAAGCAATTAATGGAATTACAAGAGGTTGGGTACATTCGTTCGAGTTCCTCACCATGGGGAGCACCGGTTCTGTTTGTACAGAAGAAGGATGGATCGCAGCGGATGTGTGTGGATTATAGATCTCTTAATGATGTTACGGTGAAGAACAAGTATCCGTTGCCCCGTATTGAGGATTTATTTGATCAGATGAGAGGTGCTAGAGTATTCTCGAAGATTGATCTCCGATCCGGTTACCATCAGATGAGGATTAGACCATCGGATATTCCCAAGACGGCTTTCTCGACTAGATATGGATTATATGAGTTCACAGTTATGTCGTTTGGATTGACTAATGCACCAGCTTATTTTATGAACTTAATGAACAAGGTGTTTATGGAGTATTTGGACAGATTCGTCGTGGTATTCATCGACGATATTCTTATTTATTCTCAGAGTGATAGTGATCACGAGGAACATCTGAGGTTGGTGCTACAGAAGCTTCGAGATAACCAGCTATATGCCAAGTTCAGCAAGTGCGAGTTTTGGATTGGCGAGGTGCCATTTCTTGGACATATCATTTCTAATGGAGGGATATCAGTGGATCCTGCTAAAGTCAAGGAGATAGTGGTGTGGAGCATACCCACTACGGTTACGGAGGACCGAAGTTTCTTGGGACTTGCAGGATATTATTGGAGATCTATTGAAGGATTTTCTAAGATTGCTAAGCTTATGACCTCGCTTTTGGTGAAGGAAAGAGAATTCAAGTGGGACGAGAAGTGCCAAGACAGCTTTGATCAATTGAAGAAGAGATTGATGTCACCACCAATGTTGGTTATGCCAGATCTACAGAAGGGATTTGACATCTATTGTGATGCATGTGGCCAAGGCTTGGGATGTGTGCTCATGCAAGGAGGACATGTGATTGCCTACGCTTCTCGTCAATTGCGGAAACATGAATTGAACTACCCCATGCATGACTTAGAATTGACAATCGTTGTAAGATTTGGAGACATTATATTATGGGAACCAAGTGTCAAGTATACATGGATCATAAGAGTTTGAAACATATATTCACTCAGAAGGATCTCAACCTTAGGCAATGTCGTTGATTGGAGCTTATTAAGGATTGTAATTTGGAGATTCACTATCACCCGGGCAAGGCAAATTTGGTTGCAGATGCCTTGAGTCGAAAGGAGCATGTCCATTCAGCTGTTGTTGCCCAGCTACCCGATGAGATTGTTGAGGATTTTAGGAGACTTAACCTGGGGATAGTTGCTCACACTGAAGGAGTTATTATTGATGTGGAACCTACCTTGGAGCAAGAAACCCGCAGAAGGATAGATTGGTGATTAAGGATCTGATTACTGAGGGTCGAGGTCCGGAATTCACGGAAGATGAGCAAGGCACCGTATGGTTCAAGGATAGGATATGTGTTCCTGAGATTGAAAGCCTTCGTGAGACTATTCTAAAGGAAGCCCATGACTTGGATTATTCTATTCATCCTGGTAGTACCAAGATGTATCAGGATTTGAAGCAGAAATACTTGTGATATGGATTGAAGAGAGATGTGGCTACACATGTGGCTATGTGCAATGCGTGTCAAAGAGTTAAGGCTGAACACCAGAGACCAGCTGGACTACTATACCCATTAAATATACCCGAATGGAAGTGGGAAGAGATTGATACGGATTTCATTACTGGATTGCCTCGCATCTCGAAAGGATATGATTATATGGGTTATTATGGATAGACTGACCAAAGTGGCTCATTTCATTCTGGTCAAGACAACTTATAAGGTATCTCAATTGGTAGAGTATATATGGTTTGGATTATGTCTCTACACGGAGTACCAAAGAAGATCGTTTTGGATAAGAGGATCACAATTTACCCCCAGATTTTGGAAAAGTTTTCATGAGAGTACGGATGCTAAGTTGAATTTTAGCACAGCTTATCACGCTCAGACTGATGGACAGACTGAAAGGACTAATCAAGTATTGGAATACATGTTGAGAGCTTGTACCCTTCAGCATGGTAGTAGTTGGGACAAGAGTCTGCCTTGTGCCGAGTTCTCATATAATAATAGTTGCCAGGCCAGTCTAAAAGATGTCACCGTTCAAGACTCTGTATGGCAGGAAATGTAGGACTCCTCTATTTTTGGACCAGACTACAGGAAGACAGTTCTTTGGGCCTGAACTTATTCAAGAAGCAGAGGAACAAGTTCGTATAATTCGAGAGAATTTGAGGGTGGCTCAGACCAGATAAAAGAGCTACACTGATAATAGAAGAAGACCAATGGAATTTGAGGAAGGAGATTATGTTTACCTCAAGGTGTCACCACTTCGTGGATTGAGGAGAGTTAAAGTTAAGGGCAAATTGTCCCCTCGCTATATTGGACCATTCTTGATCTTTAGAAGAGTTGGGGAGATGGCATACCAGCTCGAGTTACCTGCTACTCTATCGGATGTGCATAATGTGTTCCATGTGCCTCAACTTAAGAAGTGTCTCCGTGTTCCTGAGGAACAGTTACCGATGGAAGAGCTCAGTGTTCAAGGTGATTTGACTTACACGGAGTACCCGATCAAGATTTTGGATACATTGACTCGAGTTACAAGAAATAAGGTGATAAAGATGTGCAAAGTCCAATGGAGTCACCACGGTGAAGATGAAGCAACTTGGGAAAGAGAAGAAGAGCTTCGCATATATTTTCCCCACCTTTTCCCTCGTTCTTCTTAAATCTCGAGGACGAGATTCTTTTTAAGGGGGGTAGGATTTGTGATACCCAATTTGTAAAAGATAATATATATATAAAAAAAGAGAGGTTAGTTTCTTATTTTTATGTGGGTGTTATATTTATTTACCATCACATGAGAACACTTTACTTAATAAGAATAAATAGTTAACAAAAGACACTCAAATAACTTGTGCATCCTTTGGAGTTTTTGTTTGCTTGTGCAATAAAATAATAACAATAATATTACAAAAAAAATATATAATAATGTGAGAATTTGGGTTGAACCCTAAATTGAAATTTGGAAATAAAATGGATGATGAGAAAGAAAGGAGAAAAGAAAGAGTTAAGGAGTATAAAACTCATATAAAGTATATATAAAATCATATTTTCGAAAATTGTACCACACTTGTGCAATGTAGTCTGAAGATAAAATTTGCCAAGATTTGAATCTAATTTGGAATTGAAATGTGAAATGGGAAAATAAAATCAAAAAAAGAAAAAGATAAAAGAAAAAGGAAACAACGCTTGGGCTGAATCCTGGAAGCTGGCCCATCTAAGGATTGCTCCACGCGGCCCACTACCTCCTCCCACAAGACCGCCACGCCCTACGCTGACCATTGGGGCCCACTGGCAGCCGCTTTCTCCCACCGCGTCGGTCCCTGGCTTCTTCCACCTCGCGCCCGCATCGATTGGAGGATGGGGAAAACACCCTGTAGCATGCGCGCGCCGCTCCCCCGTCCCGTGAAACCAGTTCCACCACTCGCCCGTGCATCCGCGTCGGGGCAGTTGGCCACGGGTTCGCGGGGCCCACGTGACAGCCTCCTCCCCTCTTCCTCCTCCGTTCACCGCAGTTGGTGCTGTTGGGATTGAACGAGATCTCCGCCTACCAGATTCTACGAAATTTCTGGCCTCCTCTCTCCGCGCGCACTAAACTGGTGGCTGGCTGGTGGGTCCGCCTCGTCTGACGCCGTCTCTTCCTCCCCGGGATCTTCTCATGCAACGAACCCACGATTTGGGCGCGACCGTGTCACAACAGGAAGATCCGAGTTCGCCGTAGAACTCGCGTCGCCCAACCTCCTTGCCGTGGGACTCGCTCCTCTGATGCATATATATATAGGACGCTGCCCTTGGGTCATCCGGTATGTACGCCTGCGCGCACGTCGAGGTAGCCTAGCATACAACGAGAATTTGGAGGAGAGGAACAGTGGACTGCGGCCGCCACGGGGATATTCACCTATGGCGGCGTCGGGTCCCCGGCGGGCCGACGGTTGGCATCTTCGGTGTGCGCGGGATCTCCTCGGGGGGTCTCCACTGGTAGATTCTAACTGGAGCTCGCGTGATTCGTCATCGGAGCTTAAGCATGACGTGATTTCGCCGTGTTACGTGGCTGGGGGTCTCTGCTGTGCCATAGCCGGTATGTCCTCCTCCCGCGTGTTAGCCATTGATCCTGTGTAGGTTAGCACCCGATTGCGTTGAGATTGGGGCGTTCGGGCCTAACATGGGGGGGATCTGACCATGGCGCCGCCGCGCCCATGCTTACGTTGTTGCGTCGGATGGCTGGATGGAGAAGACGGCCGGTGGTCCGTTGGGTGAGGATTAGACGGTGGTGATCGGACGGTGTCTAGGCCGTTGGATCAGATATCTGCGGGCAGGGCTTCGTTGCTCGGTGTGGTGGGTAAGGTGCCGATGCACGACCATCGTTGGATCGATCACCGGCGGATAGGATTAGAACCGGGGTCAGCGCTTCGGTGCATTAAATCTAGGGCGTTCAGAACTGATCGGGTGTGACAGGGTAAAACTGCCCAAGCATACTAGGGTATTGACCTAGAAGACCCTAATTTCCTTGGTACCCTGTGAAGGATAGTTGTATTCAAGGTACAACTTGATGTATCTCTTCTATCATTGCATTTTCGTAAGCATTACATGGGCATTCATGGTTATATATATGGTTATGTATAGAGAACGAGGAAGAAGTGACTGTTGAAGAAGAGGAGACTACTCCATCAACAGAAAATCCACTTGCCGGGAACTGCTTTTATTTTGATATTTGTGGAGCAGAGCCCGACTCTCCTACAACACAAGGCAAGCCCCGATGCATTTTGTTGGAGACTTGTTCTCAAATGCTATGAATTAAGAACAAGGCAACACAGAAAGAAGTTAATGGTTAAAGCCCTTCGTCCTTCGAAGCATTATTTCCCTTAGGATATAATGATCTTCAGACGAAGGTCATGAAGGACATACCTTCATCATCACAGTTTATATTGATAAAAGGAGAAGCATATGAAACATGAGAGAATAACATGAATGATCACATAACATTATTACATGTCCTTATTATATAATCATGGAAGAATAAGAACAATATCGAATTACATTTGTACCTTCGGCTTGATAGAAGGCAAAAATACAAGCGTGACGCACGAGCGAGTACAAGTCAGCGTGAACAGTACGGGGGTACTGTTCATCTATTTATAGACACAGGACACAGCCTGTGAAGAATTACAATTATGCCCCTCATAAAAGTTTACAACATTGACTCAGACCTTTATGGACTAAAAGGTCATTCTATCTTTAAGTCGGTTTGTAATACCGAAGCTTCATGAAGAGGAACCTTCGGCCAACTCATACAAACAGCTTCAGCCGAAGCTGCTTCTTCCTACAAGACCTTCGGCGCGACGAAGCATAGCCCCAACACATTTGCTACCTCCTTGCTGTTTTAAAACTTTATCACCTTTATGATGCATTAAGTGATAGGAGTTGAGTGCTAAACTAATTGCTGCATTTCCTTCCTTGAAAGCTGATTACCAATCCTTGATTACCTGTTTTATTAAAAAGGTTTTTCTGATGCTTAGTCCTGCTTAGAAAAACAAATGTTTTGTTTTAAACAAAAGATGATGCTTCAAGTGGATTGGGATGTTTTCAAAAACAAAACTTGATGGTGGATCCATCATGGCCATGATGGGTTCAACATCGGAAAAGATGTACCTCTCCTAGATACCAGACTTTGGGTTTTTAAATGATAAAGCTGAGACCGGGTGGGTGACTTGCACGAGAAGAGAGTCTTGGTGTAGTGTCTCCGTCTGAGTCGATTAAGGACCGTCTCGATGTGGGCCTACTGACTGAGGACCCTTTAACTGGTCTCATGCCTCGTCATGGGTAAGCTTTGCCTCGGGCATACTAATACCAGAAAGGCCAACATGCAATGGGAGTGGAGAGATGGCGAGAGTAGCATGTACCCTCCGTGGCAAGAGGCTGGACGGTGGTGTATCTGTGCTCTCGGTTGGCGTGAACCCGGTTTGGTCTTAAGAACCCCGGTGGCGAGTTGACATATGCAAGGGTTAAGTGCTACATATGTTGTGTGATTGGAGATCCTCAGCTGAGTATTAATCGATTCGGATCGCCGTTACTTCTCGGACATGAAGACTTGGTCACTGTCTTACACGTAGCATTCCAGTGAACAAAAAGGTTTGATAAAACACGACTAGTTTAGGGCAAGTGCTTGAACTAGAGTAGAAAGAACTCTAGTGATAGGTAATGACTTAACTTGCTAATAAAACTAGATTTTTAAGGATCCACTATTAGTAAGCATTTTCGTAAACAGAGTCTTGATTCTTGAATAGCCTTACCTTGACTACCTCAAGCCAGCATATCCTCGAGAGTCTTTTGTTTTGACAGGTAAGACTTGCGGAAGTACACTTTGTACACAGGGTTTCCGAACCCATGTTGTTGTAGGTGAGGAAACAACAGACTTTTGCTGTTTTTGCTCTAAGGTGGTGCCCAAAGAAGAAACTCAACAGTGAAGCCGCAGGAGGATGCCGGTCTCCCATTTGAAAAACAATATACTTCTATGCGGGAGGGGTTTTTGCCTCCCAAGTTTGTAATAATAATACTTATGTACTCATATACCCTAGTTTGTAATAACTACAACACTCTCTATATATTTTGATAAATGTAAATTAAGTTATTGTAATTAGCTTCCGCTTATTCGTTCCACCGATGTAATGTAATATCTGCGTGACGGGTGAAACACTCCTGGGCAAGGAAAAGGATACAGATACCGAACTTGTCGAGTGATTATGTGCACCTATAGGGTTGTTCAAGGTCCATTGGACAAGAACAACTGTAGGTGGGCCTAATGACTTAGAAGGTTCCGTCACAGCAGTGGTGCTTGTTGCTGTTGTTGTTGTTGCTGTTGCACCCTTTGCTCCTGGCGCATCTCCTCTCGCTCGTGGCGCATCTCTTGGCGTTCTTGTCGCATCTGTGCGTGCATATCCGCTATGGTGTCTGCCATCTGTTACATTATCTGCATCTGGGCTGCAACTGTGGGTTAGCTCCAGCTGGTGGAGGCTATGGAAGATCCATCTCAGGTTGTTGTTGTTGTTGTGGTTGTCTAAATATCCTCTGAGTGTGTTGATTAGGAGGTAGATCAATTCCACCACCCTTCATGGTATTGACCATCTGAGTTAGAAACATATGGTAAGAAAGAATAGTAGACAAGGCAAGTAATTACGAATCATGTTACTTTTGGGGATTTATTAGCTAAGCAGATTGATGTTTTACCTACTAAAGCTAATTCATTACCTTATGGTGGTACATGCTAAGATGTCCATCTATAATATTTCAATCAATCAAAGAAGCAAATCAAACATTTATCATCAGAACAATCAACCAATATTTTTTAACTAGAGAAAATAGTTTTAAGTTTGTCTTAGGTCTCCTATCTCTGAAAAAGTTCATAATTGTAGGATTCCAAGGTGTGAAATCCATCTTGTCTTAGAGTAGAAAAAATAAGAGTAATCAAAATATGACAACAAAAACGTGAGACAGGATCAAGATAAGATAAGTATAGAATGAATCAAAGTAAGGTAAGTAGGTAAGGGTTTTGTCCATTTCTACCTAGGTTTCGTCCTACAGTCAACATTTCCTCTGATACCACTTCTGTCACACCCGGTTTTAAAGGACAAAGTCAGGTGCATCTCATATATGCGCCAAAGAAGACAACATATATAATAACAGAGTGTATAGAGATAAATGTCACAATATAATCAGAGTACTTATTACATAGTGGAAGCCTTACAAAATAAAAGATAAATATAGATCGAACTAAAGTACATCCTTGGCGCCATAAAGTCAACTGGGAGATGCCACCTAGATCAGATCAAACTCCTCGTTGTGTGGCTCCTCTTGAACCACCTGTTTTTCTCCTGTGGGGTAGTGTGAGAGAGCAAGGTTCAGCTCACACATGTTCATCGCTCGACAAGTTGTGGGGAATAACGTGCATGAACTCACCAAAGGTGGGAGTTCATGTGATGTGTAAAGCTGATCAACAATAGGGGTTAAAGCTGAGCATTGCTTTTAATAAGTTGGTCAAATTTTATTAGCAGTTACTAAATGTAAGTAATACCAAACCATAATAAGAATAATAGAACAAAATTAATAATGAATCCCATGCAATGCATATGACAAATTGAGTTTAAGTTCCATAATTTAATCATGCGAGAGCCTTGAGCTGCTCTTGACCGTGAGCTTGGCTAGTATACCAGTTTTACACTCTGCAGAGGTTGTACCCTATACCCACAAGTTGTGTATCCCATGTCACCAGGGTTTGCAAGGCCCTTAGATACTACCGAAGTGAATGGCTAGGGATCCACTACGAGGCCTTTACAAAGTTCCACTAGCTTCCGAAAACCAGCGACAGTTTATGGGAAGAGCACTTGCAAGAATCCCTCGTCTGACCGCCATCGCAGCAAAATCAACCCGAGAACCTCCCTACATGCAACTCCCCTACTACCCTTGCCCCTTTCGGGTATGGTAGTCTTCCACTAGCTTTCCTAATTAGATAGCCAAGGGGTCCCATTCCTCCCTTGTGGTGGCACGTGTTTCTCAAGTTAAGCTCCATGTTCCAATTAAAAATAATGATCTTGACATGAACATAAATAAAATAACAAAATAATTGGAACATGGATATAATAAAATATTGACCTAAAACCTATGCATGAATAATGACATTAAAGATCATTATTGGGTATAAAAGTGGTCAAGGGGACAACTGGCCTTCAATGAGCTCCTACCTGCTAGGCACCAGGATCCTCAGCCACTGGCTCTTCTACTTGCCATAATACAAAAAAACATAGTATAAAGGAGAAATTAACATCACACCAAACATGTAAAAAAATACATAATAATAATCTACATATTAAAATAAGATCATAGGAACAAAAATCATTAATTTTGGAGTTATAGATTTTAATTTATGAATTTCCAAAGATTTTTATTTTCTTGAAATATGATTAAGTGATAAATTAATTTTACCACTATTTTCATGTCAAAACAGAGACTCTAGGTGATAAACAATAATATTACAAAATTATAGGAATTGGAATTGATCAATTTGGAGTTCATATGAATTTCCTATGAATTTAACAAGTTTCTGCAATTAATTTTATACTTAAAATCATTTTACTTAATCCTTTATTCCTTTTTTACTGACTTCTAGACTGCACACAAGATTTAAACAAAAGACAGGGGCCCCTGCGCAAGATCCCACAAACTCAGTACACAACACTATGGACTGCGGGTGGTTTTCTGTATTTTACAGGGACCCATATGCATAAAGTGCTGGACGAAAGGATACGGTGTAATCTTAGCCGTCCGATATGAACTCTAGAGCCTAGATTAGATCGGTGTGGCCACGAAACGGTACGCGACGAGGACCACAGGATAGTGAATCTACGGCGCAGATCATATTTTTATCTAGAGTCATCCGATCCATCTGATCGGATCGAAACGGACCCGGTTCACCTCGCCCTAATCGTTATGCTCGGTTCGATCTCGGCCGTCGATTACCAACTCAACGGCCGTTGGTGACTTCGCCCAACTAAACCCGCGCACGGCGGCGTCGTGCCCCACCACGATGGAGGCCATGGCCGTGATGATTACTCCGGCAGCCAATGACCCTATACCCCGGACTGAAGGTGTGGTACGCAAAGAGTAGACAAAGGCAAGGGCACACGGCGAGTTCATACCAGTGATTGGGAGGGGAGAAATGCAAGGCCACGGTGCAGGCGGCTTCTCGAACTCCAGCGAGAAATTCCCGAGTCACCCGAGGTTCTAAGCTCGAATTGAGGGCTCCTGTAGCTTCAATGGTTCCCAGCGAACGCCCTCGACCACTCGCACAGACCCAAGCGCAGGCACGGACAAAAATCACCGGCGGCGGCCCGTACCTTACTCTCTCTCACGTAACGATGGGTGATCGGGCAATGAAGACAACATGCGCGAGGGGCTAGAGGAGGGGAAATCATGGGCGAGCTCCACTTTTATCGTTTGAGTTCACGAAGGGGGAATGTGGCCTGCACGCACGAAGATAGGGGAGGATCCACACATGGCGCGCAGTTTGTTGACGCGGCTGCGGGATGACAAGTGGGGTCGGCTGGACAGTCACCTGAGCGACACGCCAGAGTCCTAGTGCGGCCGACGGGAGGGCCCCAGCGTATCAGTGAAGTATGAGGAGAGGCACGGCCAAGAGCGACTGAAGCAGAGGGCCCGCATGTCGGCGTGCGACCCCTCGAGATTGGGCTGCGCAGAGTGTAACCGAAGCTCAGCCAAATTGGAGAGCTTAGGCCCATTTAGGTTTCTTTTCCCTTTTCTTTTGTATTTCCTTTTTCTTTTCCTTTTAAACTTTCAAATTCATAAATTTAAATTCCATTCAAATTCAAACTTCGTAATAAACATATCTTAACATTAAATATCCAACTCAAACATGGCATGAGGTCAACTTATCTATTTTAAATATTTATTTTGTGATTATTAGTGCCTCTCTTTTCTCCAATTTCTAGGATTCCAATTTGAGTATGTATTTCAAATTAAACATTAATGCCTTTCTATAAATTTTTATTACTCACATATGCACACACGAATAGAGTCCAGCATGATGCACAGATTATTTGGTTGTCATTAGCTTGTTAATCACTTTAAATGTGTATGTTCACATGTTACAATGATTAGAGGTCAAAGCATATAGGGAGATAATCTCATTTTACAGGATTTACAAACTTGGGTATTACACACTATCAGTGGGACCCACATGTCATCTCGTTTCTTCCTCGCCATATCAACCACGAACAGCCGATGTGCACCGACATGACCACCTCACCGCAAAATCCGGGATTGCATTATAATTTCACCGACCCCACGCCTAAAAATGATACAACCACATTCGCACCTCGGGATTTATATCTTCGAGCACATAGAGGAAACATTGCCAAGAAAGAGATAAGGAGAAAAGAGAGGAGCGCCGCGATTAGGATTAAGGGAGCTGCCTCAGGTGAACCACGTCTACTCCGCACCCCTCGCCATAGGCATGTGGACGAGAAGGGCAGCCAAGGGTAAGGAATGTGTGGGTGTGGCTTTCCAAGCGCAAAACCAACTAGGGGGTGTGCAATTCTTCACTGGAGCATCACGAAGCCATTAATCCGCTCTGAGTCGTGCACCGAGTTGCCACTGTTCTTTGCTTCGTATAGCATTAGGCGTCGTTGTGGATTGATCATCGGGTGGATGTGGATTTCTTGTCGAAGACATAGCTCCACCATGGACCCGCCTAGTGTCGTGGTCAACCCCTTTCTGTGCTGGTTGTCGGTGTTTTGTCCCGACTGCGCACTACGGGGTAGCCCCCAAAGTACTTTTGGGAGGACGATAACATTGATCGTTGCTCGATGGTACGAGTGGGGGCATGTCGGAACACGGGAAGTTTATACAGGTTTGGGCCATGTGAATGTGTAATAGCCTACGTCCTATGTGGTGCTAAGTATTGGATTTCTCTAAGTTTGCAGGTTATAGGTGGTTTGCAAGAGGTGGAAAATGAAGTTACCTATCAATCTAATGGTGAGCGAAAGAGTTTTTGTAGGGGTACCTTTGTAGGCTTATATAGCCGACTGGAGAGATATCCATGTACCAATCATTGAATCTATCTAAGTCTATTCTCTTCCGTTACTAGTGTCCCTATTCCTTCGGCGCTTGGTTGTCTTTTCTGAGTTATTTTTGAGTAATTTGATGTTTTATCGTGCATAGGACACATCTTAAGGTTTGAGGCAATTCCTTTGCGCGAAATTTGTGCGACCAGTACGCTTGTGTAGTATCTAGCATGTCGTCAGATTAGTCGGCTTGTGCTTCACGCCTTCGAGGCCCATTATGTGCCCTATTGCATGACTTATTGTGGACCTCTCTAGCGGCCCATGGGATATCTGTCTCCCACATGCCCCTGAGGCTCAAGTCATTTTTTGAGGGCAATTGGCTTGAGACTCTAATAATGAACTCTGTCACCGGATTTTCTTTTTCGAACGCAACTTCTTTTCTCATGCTCTAGACTATTGGTTGAACCGTAGGTGCACCCAATGAGTGTAGCCCTCGAGCTTCGAGTTGATTTGAGAAACAATCGACTTGAAGGTCCCAGAGATCTTTTTACTTTAGAGGACCATACTATTGGCTTGAATCATGAGGATATCGAGCTTTCAGCTAACTAGTGCTTTAGCTTACTAAATTTAGCTTAAGGGAAGTTTGACCGACTGAAATCTAGCCAATTGAGGCCTACCCAGCTAGGACGTGTCTAGCCAAAGTCTGTTAAAACCCGTCGAGTGAGTTCAACCTGTAGAGGCCTAATTGACTCAGGTTTGACCAACCAGCTCCTGTTTGAACTTATGCTTGTCATTTAGTGATCCGCACAACAGTTTATTGAAATGACAAGACATAATGATGCATGTGAGCAGTTCATTTACTGACCTTTAATGTCTTGTTACGCCATGTTTTGCCATAAGTGTGTTGTTTCTTAGAATTTTAAAGGACTCTTTGTGGCGGAACTGACCAGATTATTCTAGCTTAAGTGCCCAAGTCTTGCCTTAGAGGCAACGACACACTTAAATCAGAATAAACTGTCAATCCCTCGAACCTAATCCGATAAAGCCACTCACCAAGGATCGAGTACCACTTGCTCACTCGAAGGTGAGGCACAGAGAAATACAACAAAGCATAATACCACAAATTTAAGAAGTATCAATATTGATTACATTATCGGAGTTTCAAAAGCAGTAACCATATTTTTTAATGAAGCGGAAATAAGTAACGGAGAAAACCGAGTAACATGGCGAAGCCTGGCCACACTACTCCTCCTGGTCCTCTCGACCATCTATCCTGGTGGCAGGGATGGAGACCAAGTCACACCATCAACCAATCATCCAAGGAAGTACCTATAAAAATTTATGCCACAAGCAAGGCTGAGTATACTAATACTTAGCTTGACTTACTCGGTGTGAGGATTCTACTCCTCTACCTCTAGACCATGAAGATGTTTGGCTGAGGGGTTTGGTTTGCCAAAAGCACTAGATGAGTCTAAACAAGTTTTAGCTTTTTAGGTTCTAGAATAATACTTTTAGACTAGATGAGCACCTAGCTATCCATACATGGTATCAAACATTATGTCAATCAACATCCTTTTGCAAGTAACCTCATTTCTACATTATGTCAATCGACATCCCTCCTTCATGCGAAGTGGAGGACACCGGCCATTCAAGGCACCATGGGAGCTCCTACGCTGAATAGAGATCAGGGAGGAGGGGCGCTTGGCCTGGAGCTAGGCAGGCGCGAGCAGCGGCTGTGGAGATCTGCGCCATGGGGACATCCACAGAGGGAGTAGGAACGGAGCAGGGGAGGGGGCGCGACAACGTGAGGTCGACGGCTGCTGACGGGGCGAGCGTTGGGAGAAACAGGCACCATGGGATGCTCCCTGCTGCCCTGCACTATGAAGGGCGACACTGGGGCTTCCCTGGCCGGTGTGCTGCTGGAATGGGGCTGTTGGGGACTTGTTCTCAAATACTATGAATTAAGAACAAGGCAACACAAGATGTTAAATGTTGATACCCTTCGTCTTTCGAAGCATTATTTCCCTAAGGATATAATGATCTTCAGATGAAGGTTATGAAGGACATACCTTCATAATCACAATATGTGTTGAATAAAAGAAGAAGCATATAACACATGAGAAGCAACATAAACGACCATATAACATTATTAATTTTTTCTTATTATATAATCATGGAAATACAGGAACAATACTAAATTACAAAGGTGCCTTCGGCTTGTCAGAAGGCAAAAAGGTGCAAGCGTGACGCAAAAGCAAGTACAAGTCAGCGTGAACAGTACAGGGGTACTATTCATCTATTTATAGGCACAGGACACAACATGTGAGAAATTACATCCATGCCCTTTACATTTATTATTTACTTATATACAAATCTATGGGGACTAAACAGCCTTTTCCCCTTTAAGTCGGTTCCTTCTCCCGCGATTGAGCCGAAGCTCCTTTGCGCATAGCTTCAAAGTAACGGCAACTTCCGTCACGATCATATCCTTCTCATCGTATATGCCTTTAATCCTGAATCCGAAGGTACCTGTCTATAAACCATGCTTGGAAAACACTGTTAAAAATTACGTTTTTGAGGACCTTCGGAGGACGAAGGCCCCCAACAGTAGCCCCTCGCAGTATTAATTTGTTTAAGATAACGAATTCAGACTGTGACATGGACGAAGGCCTTAAGCCGAAGGTCTGAAAAAACACCTTCCCTTTTCTAGAATAGCAACAGTCAATGACAGACAGGACCCTCCAACTCAGGGCACGCTGAGCGTATAAATAAGAACTTGCACCAATCACATTTGGTACGCTGCTTGCGCCATTTGCTTTGTTTTCTCAATTTCATAGCTCTTGCTCACCAATGTTTGCTAGTTTCTCAAGCTTTCTAAGCTTCGGTTCGAAGGACCCATTTTCGTCATTTCCGAAGAAAAGATGTCTCAAGACAAGAAGGTTGTTGCTGAGACGAAGCTAACCAAAGAGGAGAAACTCTTTGAGCAGAAGAAGGCTGCGAATCCTTATATAGCTGGGTTTTTAGAATCAATGGCAAAATCGAATACAGAGAAGATTATAAAAGAGATATTGGAGGGCCTGTCTGAAGACACTGGTGACAGTGAAAACTATGATGCAGAAAGTGGTGGTGAAGATTCTAAAGATTGACCGTGGAGGCCAAGCCATATAATTTTCGGAAAGTCAACCATCAAGCAAAGTCACCTTGAGAGCATGAGGGGGAGATACTTTCGAGATATGTCTATTGTGAGGGCTGGCGAAGACAATAACACTCCTGCGCCTGAGGAGAATGAAGTTGTAATTTTCCGAAGCTTCTTTAAGGCTGGGCTTCGGTTCCCGTTGAGCAGGTTTGTAGTTGAAGTATTGAAAACCTTCCAAAATTTCCTTCACCAACTGACCCCCGAGGCCATATTGAGGATGGGAGTCTTCGTCTGGGCAGTAAGGAGCCAAGGGATAGAACCATGCGCAAAATGCTTCTGCAGCATGCACGAACTTATGTATGAGACAAAGGACACGGGGAAGGAACAGTATCACAACAACTTTGGTTGTTATGGGTTTATCGCCCGTCCCAACACAAGTCACCTAGTGCCAATATTTCGGAAGAGGTGGCCAGGAAATTGGATGGAGGAATGGTTTTATGTGAAGAATGACTTGGTAGAGAGGGAGGATGTTAAAGAGGTTATTATGCGTCCCATATGGTCCCGCTTCGGCCTTCGGAAGCCGAAGGTTGAGATCGATGAAGCCGCCGAAGCATGCCAGAAGGCCTTTGGTACTGTATGCTTCTTTATTGGCACAAGAGACTTGATTCAAGAACATAGAGCATTTAGAGTATGGCCGCTTGTAGAGAACTAGGAAATGCTGAAGGAGACTGTCACCGAGTCTAGCAAAGGTGACCTAGTTCGACTGAAATATACATTCAGATATGGAGATAAATTTGATGAACCAAATGACAACTGGCTGAAATGTATCGAAGTTACAAGTGATGAACTGCTTGGGCCATATTCCAAAGCCGAAGATAATGCATTATCCACATCCTTCGAGGGCCAAGGAAAAAAGAGGTTGAACAGAGTTTTTGATGCCATTGGTTTTGTTTACCCCGGCTACTACTACCCACTGCGAGGACGGGGAAAGAAGAGGAAAGCTGCTGCTTCGGCCACTCCAGATGAGCCTGCACCGAAGAGAAAAAAGTTGAAAGTCCTTACCCACCGGTCATGCTATATTGAACCGGCCGTGGTGCCTGAGTTTGGCGGGGAGACTTCTTCAGCTACTAAATCAACGGAGCCCATTCCTCCTACGCAGAAGGCTGAAGAGACAGCTATAATGCCAAAGGGAGCTTCGGTTGAACTAGCTGAGTCGAAGACTGAGGAAGATAAAGCTGAAAAGCCAAATATTGAAGAAACAAAAACACTAGAAATTTTGAGCCCTTCATCAGAAGTAACAGTACCGAAGGCACAAAAAGGTTCTGCCGCAACTCCTAAAAGAAGAAGGATGGCAAATGTACTAGATGTGTTAGAATTGGTAAAGGCTTTAAGCTCTACCTCTTCAGGGAAAATTGCCAAGGCTTCAAAGGTGCAAACCGAAGCTGAAACAAAGCCGACCCAAATTAAAGCTGCAGTAATCCAAGCTAGTACCGAAGCTAGGCCTTCAGAGCTCGCCGAGAAAAAGACCTTCGGAAATTGAAGAAAAGGCAACAAAAGAAAAAACTACAAAGCAAATTTCGCCTGAAATGGTTGCTACTCCTGTTCCCGAAGCTTTGAAAGAGAGCATTGATTATATCATCTACCATGCTTCGGGAAAGGTACTTTCTAAAGAAGAAGAACGAGAAGCTCAACATTATGCCCAAAAACTGAAATACCCGAAGGGGGCATTAGTGTTTAATGGCAGCGGGGAAGAAGATTTTTTGTACTGTCTCCCGGATAACAAAGAGATATCCGTCAGCCGGGAGATAGGAAGAAGCTTCGGATTTCCGAAGCTTGAAGATGGCCTCTCAGTATTGTCAAAGGATGAATTGGCTGACAGTTTAGCATATAATAGCATAAAGGTATGAAGAATTTTGTATTTGAAAACAAATTATTTCATTTGTTTATACTTAATGTTGTATTCCTCTTGCAGGGCTTGATCCTTAGCAATGCCCTTAGAGCTCAGAAAAACATCGAAGATGAAGGGTGTACAATGGCTCTGAACAACCTTCATTCAGAGGTGATTGAACTAAGAAACGAAGGCCTTGAAAAGGATAAGATATTAATTTCACTGGTAAACAAAATAAAACAAGATGAAGCTAGCTCCAATGTTCAAGCTGAGGCCCAAAAAAGTGAAATTGAAGACCTTCGGAGACAATTAGCTGAGGCCAAAGAGAAATGCGCTGTTGCTGAAGCTAATCGAGATGCCAGCGAATATTGGAAAATTATTTAGAAAAGACAGTTGTAGAGCTTCGCGCCTCCAAGGAAAGATGTTTTGAAAAATCTGTGGAGTGTGTGAAAAATATGAAAACTAGCTTCGCCAACGTGGGCGCCTATTCAAACGAAGACAACTTCATACGAGGCGACCCTGACGGTGTTATCGAGTGGATCAGTGGTGAAGCCGATGCTTTTGAGGAAATTTTGAGTGATCGTGGGGACGTCTGCGCATTCTCTGGTGCGAGAGGAGTTGCAGCCGTTTTGGAGAAGGCGGGTTGTGATCATGTTAAAACCTTGGCCCAGGCTGAAGCTGCTTTCTCCGTGGATGACACGAAGGATCCCTCGGCTGAAGCAAGTTTTATGGGCAGAATTTTTTTTACTGATATCTAAGAAAATGGCGGCCGAGAGATGGCTCACGAAATAATGAAGAAAATTGAGAAAGATATTCATGAGTCTCGAGAAGCGGCAAAAAAGCTGAAGAAGCTGCCGAACGCGAGAGACGGATAGGTATCGTTTAATAGCTTCTAGCTTCGTCATTTGTTTTCGTGACTTCGAACTAATTGATGTTTTCTACCACAGCTGAACTACCTCCTCCACCAGAGCCATTCAACCCACTGGCCGATCCAGAAACGAAGAAAGCAATAGAAATCATTAATATGGTCGAAGCTATTGTTGACGAAGGTGTTACCAAACTGCTTAACGAAGTTGCAGAGAAAGTTCTGAAGGAAGAATAATAGTTAATGTAAAAACATTTCAAGGATATTAATGTGACATTTGCTGAACTAAGTCTGTAATATTTGATGCTTGTAGTTTTGAATCTAATATGTAAATTGTTTGTAATTCAGTTCTTTGCGATGCATCAAACTTTGTGTACATACCGTTTTTGAGCCTTCGGCGAAAAAACACCTTCCCTTCTTTTCATGCTTCGTAAAGAAGAGCTTTTATGCCTCGTAAGAACATCCACACTTCGTAAAAATATCAATGCTTCATAAACAATAGATCCCTTCTTCCATATCAGAATTGATGAAGCTATAATTCTCAGCTTACTTTGTGCCTTAGCACCTCTTCATTTTTATAAAGAATTCTCTGAAGATCGGCTTCGTTTCCAATTCATGTCATTGATGTGATATGATGTATGATGTGATGCTATGCGATATGATGTGATGACATGATGCAAAGAATGATGCTAATGCCGAAGACACATACCCACGCTGAAACATAATCTCCGCGTCCCCTTAGGAACGATCAAAATCTCTTTGCCGTTTATTTTTTGGCTTCACCGCTTATTTTTCGGTGTAAGTTCTGCATCCCCTTAGTAACGTCTTTTGAACTTCTTTGCCTTCTATTTCGGCAGTATTCGCGTTGACTTTTCGCGCTTCGCCCTATATTTCGGCGGTATTTGGCTCTGCATTCCCTTTGGAACGACTTTTGAGCAGAAAACTTACACTGTGCTCCCTTAGGAACGAATTTTTGTAGCTTCGGCAAACTTACGCTGTGTAACACCCCTGGTGTTACTGTAATTAAAACTTGAGCATGGCATCATAAGCATTGACATTGCATATGTTTGATACACCTAGAGTGCATTCACTAGGTAAAAATTTCAAACAAGTTGTATTGTTTAAGTGTTTTTGCAAATAGAACCTTGGATGGGAAACCTAACCCTAAATAAGGATTAAAGGGGCAAAACTTAACCCAAGATGAGAAAACCTAAAGGCTTTAGGGAAAAAGTCATAAAATGTCCCCAAAAACAAAGTTGAGTCACATTTATACCCCTGGGATACCAAAAATCTCAATTAGAACCCTAGAAAACCCTAAAACCAAACCCTAGGGACCTATGTGCAAAATTAGTCCACTTTTGGGCTAAAGTGCAAAAACCAAGTCAAATAAGTATTTTAAGTCATTTGGTTCACAAATATGTGGATTTGAAAGCCAAAACCTAAGTTTTGGACTCATTTGCAAAAAGGACCCCAATTTTGATTCCTATGCTATGTCTGAAATCAGGGTTATAGGCCCAACTTTGGGGCTGTGTGGCTTTCAAAATAGTGAGAATTCATATTAGGTCACCACATCAAAATTGTAACCTGATTATAGAAGAACAACTTTGCTTAAGGTGGTAAGCTCACATGTTGAGAAAAATTCAGAGATAATCTTGCCTAAAGTTGCTCTGTCAGGCTTGTATCAAGAAACTGAAACTGAACCTGAGGTCAGAAGTGGTCACAGTGATATGGACCGATTTAAGCACGCCATAACTTGTAATACGTTCGGTTTTGATCCAGGAATCCTATAGTAAGTTTGGAGACTGATGATTAGTGAACAACTTTTATTAAGAGGGATCGCTCTGTTCCTAACAAGAATCGAGAGATAATCGGGTGGGATCATGGCTGGTTCAGGCGACTGAAATAGATGAGCCATGGTACAGTGTTTTGGATGGATCAGAACGCTAGCTCAGCTCACCGTCGTTGATCGTGCAGGGTGTTGGGTGGATAACACCGGGAAAAGGTAGCTGGTACGTGGCACCCTCTCCTGTGCTCGGCCGGAGTTACTCAACGGCGGCCGCCGTGACTCAGTGGATTCCGCCGCAGTGGCACTTATGCCATAGTTCTCCCTCACTGTATCCCTTTCCGACGTGGTAAGCATGCGCGTGTGTTACTATTCGTGGCCGGGGGCCATCCGTTGGCCCGCCGTGCCTATAAATTGAGCAGAGGGTCACGGCGAGGTGCTCGCTGTTCTTCAAGTGAGCTCGGGTATAACCAGAAATTCACACTGCCCTCTCCACCTTCTCTCAAATCGATTGCGCATGGTGAAAGCCCAGTCCCTTACGATCCTATAGCCTCAATCCCCACCCCTAATTTCATCCAGAGACGTTGAATTGCCACTTTCCCCCAATTCAGTCCGCCACGCCACCCAAAACAGCCCGCCCGTGGCCAGCGTACTCTGGTAAGTCATTGTCCAATCCTTGCGTCGTTCTAGTGTTCTTGCATACTCGCGAAGCTCATGGTGGCGTCCGTTTGCTCTGATCGACTGTGGTTTGGCAAGAACATGTACTCCCGTGCTCGGTTCCCGCCGTGCACGTGGACCAGCTGTTCTCCGGGTGCTCGAGTTAAATTAGTGGGTGTTCCGAGGCCGTCTTAGGTCGGTAAAGCCTCCCCGATAATCGGCTTGAGCAATCATCGCCGGTCATGGCCGGTATGTGCCTCGGCAGGCGTGAACGATGAGCGCGCCGCGGTCGAGGACTAGTTTGGAGAAGAAATAGAAAGTCGGGGGCATTTCTGTGAAGTGTCAGCGACTATTTTAAATAGGGTTTGGAGTTCTTCAAGTTATTCAATACTGCAAGGGCTAGTTCACAAAATCGCCGGCGCGCGCGGGCGCACGCGTGCGTTTTCCCCTTTGAATTGGGCCGCTGGGCTGAACTCAGCCCAGTACTATTCCCTGGTTTTCCTTTTTCTTTTATCTCCAGAGCTAAAACATTTGTAGAAAATTACAGAAAAATCCTAAAATTATGAAACCAATTTTCCTAGGTTTCTTATTTTCCCTAGAATTTAGTAAAAATAGTTTTGTGATTTTTAGGTTAAATAAGGAGTTTTAAGGCATTTAAAGTAGTTAAAAGTAGTAGTTTTGGATTTTTAAAAGATAAGTTGTAATCCCAAAAATGCTCAAAATTTTTATATGAGCTCCTCATATTATTTAGAAGCGTTGGGTAGAGTTTGGGTTGATTTGGACCTTGTTTGATCACCAAACCCCAAAACACCCCCCTGCCCTTTGAACTCCTTTACTGACTCCGGAAACCGTAAGTTCTCGGAGTTCCGTGAAGGAAAGTTGTACTCAAGACTTAGATAATAAGTTTATATTATTTTTGCACCCTCATGAGCATCCCATGGCATCCATTCTTATACATATGTATGGTTATGATTAGAACGTGAAGAAGAAGTGGAAGTCACCGAAGAAAGGACACCACCACCCTCAGATTCTCAAGCAGGCAACTGCTTCTACTTTGATATTTGCGGATCCGAGCCAGACTCACCTGTTAACGAAGGCAAGCCCCGGTGCATGCAACCCCTTTCCTTGTGTTTTTAAATACTTTTCGCACACTTTAAGTCAAGTGGAATGTGCATTAGGTTCATAGGAATTGCTTGGAACCCTTTGATGCATTGCTTTCCTTGATATCCACACCTTTATAGATACTTCTGGTGAAGTATCAAAATTTGATTTATAAAAATGCTTAGCCCTACTTAGGTCTTGTGAATAGAGGTTGTCTTTTGCTATACTGCCTAGCTCAGGGGTTATCCTGAGGAAAGATGACTTCTACCTACAAGAATACTTTCATTGAGAGCGTGGTGGGATCTTACTGCAAAGTTCCCTGTGATGCTCCGTTCATCCTAAGGAACAGAAACAATCCTAAGGGTGGAAGTACTTAAATCGAAACTTGGGTTAGGAACAGGTGATGTTCTACCCAGGTTGATTAAGGATTGAATGTGTATGTAGGCGTGCTGATCGAGGACCCTTTAACTGGGCACATGCCTCGTCATGGGTAAGCCTTACCTCGGGCAGACTAAGGCCAGAATAAGATAACACGAAATGGGCGTGGAGCGGTGGCGGGAGTAGCGTGTACCCACCGTGGCAAGAGGCTGGACGGTGGTGTATCTGTGCTCTCGGTTTGCGTGAACCTGATCTGGTCTTAAGAACCCCGGTGGCGGGTTGACATATGCAAGGGTTAAGTGCTACATATGTCGTGTGATTGGAGATCCTCAGCTGAGTATAATCGATTCGGATCGCCGTACCTTCGCGGTTATGAAGACTTGGTCACTTCCCTGCAACCTAAGTCAGGATGTGAACATTATGAATAAAAAGGATGTTGTATTGATGAAATGATGAAATTAGACTAGATGCAAACAGTGTCTATTAATAATCAATCTGGCGTTAAAATATTGAAAGTAAGGACTTACTGTAGTAAGCTATTTCTGCAAAGGTATCTAAAGTTGATTTTTGCTAAAACCTCTCCTTGATTCCTATTTATCCAGCATACCCTTGAGAGTCTTTTCCTTAGTCGGATAAGACTTGCTGAGTAATTCCATACTCAGGGTTTATTCCCTCGTTGTTTTTAGGTGAGGAAGCAGCAGATTTCTGTTGCTTCTGTACCAAGGTGGTTCCTAATGAAGATAAGCAAGAATGAAGTGCGGGAGGAAAGGATCCTCCATTAAGACTTTTGTGTGATAACTGTCGGGAGGAGTTTTTACCTCCCTTGGTATGTGTAATAATATTACTCTGCACTCGTTTATATTCCTGGTCTGTAATAAACAACGTGATCTTACTTTTTAATAAATGTAAGTTATGTAATCGCTTCCACATATCTATATCTCCGATGTTCTGTAATGTCTGCAAGACGGGTGAGACGTTCCTGGAAAGGTAAGGGAAGATACCGAGCTTGTCAAGTAGTTCAGGGGCACCTATAGGGTTGTCTGAGGTCCATTGGACAAGGACAACTGTAGGTGGGCCTAATTACTTGGGAGGTTCCGTCACAGCTGGTATCGGAGCGTAGCCCTTCTTGACAGATATTATTGTGACATCTTCAAAGGAATTTCCTAAGACTTATCTAGAATATTGCTTCTCTTCTTACCAAGTATTTCTGAAAAGTTTATTTTGAAGACCAGATAGAAAGAGTGCTATGTATAGAAGGTTGAATCAACTAAGGTTGATTCTGTACTTATTCATGCATCATGCTAAGAACTGTACTAATAAATTTTCCCCCTTAGCAAATGCCGCCACGTACAAGGAAAACGGCACGTAAGCATACTGGACTCATCGGTGTGCCTCGGCATCAACTTGCCCCACGAGAACAAGACAGTAGTAGCGGGTGCAATGATCCTATTGGTGATCTCGAAGCTCGCGTGAATCAACTTCAAACGGAGTTGTAGCGCAGAACTAATTTATGGGTGGCGGACGGTGACCGAATAAATGATTTAAGAAGTTACATCCGCACCCTGCAAGATCAACTAGCTGACCGAGATTTGGCACTTGATTGGGCAGTGCAGTCTCGTTCGGTAGCTTTAGCTAAGGAAGCGAAGGCTCGAGCACGAGTCAACGAACATAGCGTTGCTATTGACAACTTGCAGGTATATTGCAATACTTTACATGAAGAAGTTCATGTACTGTATTCGCAATTACACCCAAATGTCCCTGCGGATCCCGTCAGGTCTGAAGCCGGAACCTCGCATACTGCGGGAGAAGCGCTTGGTGGGGAGTTAGACCTTTTTAGGACCCCTCCTTCTTTGAGGCTGGTCGACGTATGGTCTCCCACCCCTGACGATGAAGCTACCAAGAACTATCAAAAGCAGGAATAGTAGTGTAGCTTGTAGAAGTAGAGATAGTATGTTGTATAATAGGGTGAACTTTTGTATAATGGGTAATGTATCCTGCTATGTAATATCGAGTCTGTATCATTACTTTTTATAGTAATGTAAAATGGAAGGTTTCTCTGGCATATTATGTTTACTTCAAATGTTCTTTGCCTCAGATGCCGACCAGGACTCGAGGACAGGACGCAGCAGGAACTTCTGGGGGAAGGGATGTTACCCCAAACCCACCTCCGGTTCCTCCCACATTGGCCGAGGCGATTGCCGCCTTGGTAAATGCCACCGCAGACAATACCCGCTTTCTTAGGGAAATGGCGGGTCAACAGCAATTCCAGCAGCAGGCAGGAAGGGGTTACCAGCAAGGCCCCCGTGAAACCACCTATCTGGACTTCTCTGAAACCCGTCCACCCCTATTCGTCAAGGAAGAGGACCCGTTGGAAGCCGATGAGTGGATACGGGTTATTGAACAAAAGTTTGGTCTTCTCCGTTGTTCAGAGACGCAGAAGTCGTTATTCGCAGCACAACAACTACGTGGCCCTGCCAGTACTTGGTGGGGAAATTTTGTGGCTATTCAACCTGTCAACCATCAAATCACCTGGGAAGAATTTAAAGCAGCCTTCCATGAGCACTACATACCAGAAGGTGTGCTGCATATGAAACAAGAAGAATTCATGAAGCTGAAACAAGGAGGAGATACCGTCAATGAGTATCTCAACAAGTTTAATCACCTATCACAGTATGCCATCGACCAGGTGAATACTGATTTAAAGAAGAAGAACTGCTTTATGAGGGGTCTAAATGACCGGTTGCAGAGAAAGATGGCCACATGTGTAGATCTCACGTATGGAAAGGCTGTCAGCACAGCCTTATCTGTTGAAGCAAAATACGCAAGTTCTGGGAAGAACAAGGGATTCGGTGGTGAGAGGCCTAATCAGGGCCAGGCGAAGAGGCAACGGTTTGTGATCCGGCCTTCTAGCCAAAATCGCACCTTTTCTCGTCCACCCTCATTCCCTTTTAAGCAACCAATTATTATTCGCCCCAACAATACCCCCACTCCCCCAAATCAGCCGAGTGCCTCGGGCACTCGATTCGCTGCCTTGCCCAGCTCTTCAACCGGGTGTTTCAATTGCGGCAAGTCGGGACATTTCATCAAAGACTGCCCATATCCCAAGCAAAATCAATGCAATGCTCAGCAAGGATCTGGGAAATCAGCTCAGCCCAAAGGAAATACTGTGGGGAAGAATACAAAGAAGACGGGGCGTGTATACTACACCAAAGTGGCCACTACACCGGAAGGAGAGCCGGTGATGATGGGTACGTTTTCCGTGGCCAGTCACCCTGCAATTATTCTTTTTGATTATGGTGCTTCGCATACATTCATTAGCAAGAAATTTGTGGAGCAACATCACATTGCATGCCATGAATCAAAAGAGGGATTTAAAATTCATTCACCTGGGGGACACATTTTTACTAGAGAAGTGGCCTATGAAGTGCCAGTAACAATGGCCGGACGGAACTTTCCTGCTAACATGATTGTTCTGAAAGGCCAGGATATAGATGTAATTTTGGGTATGAATTGGTTAAACCAACACAAGGCAATTCTCAACACTGAACTCAGAACCATCAGGTTGAGCTATAATCAAGAAGAGATTCTTTTGTCTCTCCCCGTAACCAATCTAGCCAAAGCTTCTTGTAGAGTATATGAAGCCATTGTACCGGAAATCAAGGATATTCCGGTAGTATGTGTGGCAGAACCACCCGAATTATTCCAGCTTAAGTGCCCAACCACGCCTCGAGGGCCGTGACACACTTAAATCGGAATAACCCGTCAGTCCTTCAGATCTAGTCTGATAGAGCCACTTAACCAGGATCAAATTCCACAATCTCACTCGAAGGTGAGTCACAGAAGAAATACAATAAAACAGGAAACCTCAAATTAAGTACTGAATTATTACATAAATCGGAGTTCTGGAGTAGCAAATAAAGTTTATAAAGTAAAGTGCAGCGGATAATCGATGTCGTCGGTAATGAGGAAATGGGCAAGGCCTAGCCCACTACTCCTCATGCTCCTCTCCTGCCGGAGCAACATCCCACTCGACCGTCCAACCCGGTGGCAGGGTGGTAGGCCAAGTCACACCATCAATCAAATCCTGCATGGTACCTGCAAAAATGGTGCCACAAGCAAGGCTGAGTATACTAATACTCAGCTAGACTTACCCGGTGTGAGGAGTCTACTCCTCTACCTCTAGACTATGTAGCTGTTTGGCTGAGGGGTTTGGTTTGCCAAAAGCACTAGCTGTTACTAAAATCAATTTTTAGCTTTTCCAATTTTATCATCATTAACTTAGCTAGATTTGCTCCTTCTAAGCATACATGGTAACAATCAATTAGTTCAATCAACAAGTTATCTCATGTAACCACATTTCACTTCTTACTCGATGCAGTACAAGGAATCAAGCAGTCTCATTAGCTGCGAGAAGCAGACGATTCGAATCGAGTTTTAACCTTGCAAGGTAAACCTAAACACACGGCATGTCAGGGTACTTCGACCCTGCACATGACAACCGTCCCCATCGATTCCCCGTTCGCGTCCAGGCCTCACCGCCTTGGCATACAATGCTCCACTGACCCCGGCTGCCGCCGTGCAGTGACCGCACTTGTACCCACCATAGCTAGCATGGGAGACCCAGTCTCAGGTCGCATGAGGGATAAAGTCCGCGCCCGGCTTCACTCAGGTACTAGGTTTACCGGTCACCATATTTCCCGGCATGTGCTTAGTACGTTCAAAAGCTTGACTCAGGTATCCACACATTAATCCTTAATTCATTTTCCCGTCTCATGGACAAAGCATCCTCCCTGGATCCAAGTCCATAGACCAACATATATCCCATTATTAAGATGAATACAATCAATTCCTGACCTCGCGCGAGTGCTAGAAAAATCACTCGACTTCTACCGAGATCCTGATTAGCAAGCAGCTACTCGACCTAGTATGCTAGTATTCATCTCAAAAAGGAATCCTAAGTTCATGCAACTAGAGGTTTCAAGCAACTCCTACACTTAAGTGCACATTGCAATCCTAGAAGCATTAAGTGTGGTAAAATAGCATAATTAATGGGTTATGCATAAAACCGGGGCTTGCCTTCAATTGCTGGGGCTGCGGGGAGATCCTCGATAGCAGCCTCTGAAGCCTGCTCCTGGTCCTCCTCTTGGACAGGTCCTTGCTCGGGGATGAGCACGTACTCTCCGTCGGCAAGATTACAATCTAATGAATGCAATGCGTAAGATATATGCATGATATGATATGTGCTTTTAGAAATCACAACTTAAAAGGTGTATGATCTTTCTTGAATTAAACAAAGTTAACTTTACTTATGCAAGACCCTTGGGTGGTATACTTGGTAACTGGTTCAAATTTAGCTAAGGTAAAAGGTAGGTTTAATTTTGGGGTTCCTCTGAATTCTTTTTAAGTCTTAGGGATAAATGATAAGTACTCAAGTTAGACTTATTGAGGTGGGGTTTATTTCTTCTTTCCTTTTCCTTTATTCTCTTTAATAGGTTTGAATTACAAGTTGCTTTTATAAAATTCTAAAAATTCTGTAAAAATTACAGTGGCTTGCTACTGGTGTGTTTTTCTCTGTCTTAAAATTTGGGGATCAGAAAGTGAATAGTTTTCTTTGCACAAAATTATTAAACTCTAGGGTAGAAGGGGTGCTTTGAACTACAACTACTATTTAATAGTGGGTAATTCTTCAGAACTTATTTTTGCTGGCTTTTAGGTGTTATAACATGACTTGATACAAATTTCTAGTCATTAATACCTTTTAATTATTTTTGTATGGGTTTCTCAAGTTTCTAGCCAAATGGGTGCTTTCTACTACCACTACACTTGAAAAATATCAAACAACAGAGTTCTTATTTTTCTTGGTTATTATTTTGTGCAAGAGCAAGCATTCTGAAGTTTGGCATCTTTTTGCTTAAGGAAAGGGGTGGTATGCATTATTTGAATTAAATGGCTTTTCTCTTAAATCATTAGCAATTGGTAAGAGTTTGCCTCCTTTTCATGGGTTTGCATTTTTCTCTGGTAGTTTACCTCATCATAGAGTTGTCCATTATCACATTATTTGAGGTTGTTCATGATTTAGTTGGAAAATGCCTTATTATCACCTTGTATTTATTTCCCTTACTTAAAAAGTTGGACTGAGGTGCTCTATATTTTTGTAGTGGGGCTCTGGTGGTTATAAGTTCACTGGATTTTTGTTAAGCATTTTGGTTATAGTTTTGCCTCTTTGATAATTGATTTTCAGTCTTATTTAGGCTAAACAAACCATTTTAATTTAAAACTGATCCAAATTAATGGTCTCTGTATTTTTCCTAGGTTCTCTGTTACATAAGTAAACTAGGAAAAATAATATTAATCACTGCTCATTAATTTCTAATATCTTTCTGATTTTTTCTAAGTTTTGGACAAAACATCTTTAAATGAGAAACTACATCATAATTTCTAATGCTGGGGTTCCTACTATTTTTAAACAGTGTCTAAAAGAGGTTTGAATACCCACAAATTTTCTTAAGTCTAGCATAGAAGAAAAACTAATTTTCCTTGATTAAATAAGGTTTAGTGGGTTTCTGTTTTTAATTTTAAACTCTAAAATTTTGAACAGAAAGCATAGGGTCTACTATTTTTAAAAGATAGATTATAATATACAGAGGCTAGCAAAATTGGTTTGACATTTTTTGATTAAGAATTCATCAAGTTATGAATTTTACAAGTTCTCTGGTTATTTAAAAAGAATATCAGAATCGATTTAATTGAAAATCTACTTTGCACTGGGGTCCCTGGCGGTTTTCTAAGTTTTCTTCGCGAATCAGTCCTCAGGCTACTATTCACCTGAGTCTCTGACATTACAGAAAACCCCTCGGGTTCTACAAAAACCTAACCCGAGGTCCTTCTTCTACATTAAACAGTAGCCGCGGCGGGGAAAAGGGCGGAGGGGCTTACCGGCGGTGAGACTGTTCCGGTGAAGAGGTCAAGGATGAAGGGGAGGTCTCGGGGATCACAACGGTGTGCGGAACGCCGTCGGAGATGGCCGGAGTCGGTCGGTCCACGCGCGCAGGCGGGGATGCTCGTCGGCGGCGAGGAGACTGGCCTGGTCACAGCGAGATAGTTCAATCAAATGGGTCAGAGAGGTCCATGGGATGCCAGAGAAGTCATGAGCGAGAGGAATTGGGCGGAGACTCACTGGATAGCTCGGTCCACGCGCGACGGCGGAAGACCGAAGTCCGGTGAAGTCAATCTCGGGCCTCCGGTGAAGTCCGGCCGGGTCCGAGGGTTTGGCAAGCTTCACGGGCTACTGGCGGAGCTAGCCGAAGCGCTGGCTTGACTTGAGGGTGGCTGGAGGGAGCTGGCCACGGTGGCCGAAGCTCGGGCGGTAATGGCGGGCGGAAATTAAGCTCGCCGGAGCTACGGAAAAGTGGCTGGCCAAAGAGGGTGAGTGCGGGGCGAAGTGAGGCGCGCCCGGGGAGGCTTTATAGGCGCGGGCGGGCACGGCCGAGGGCGTGGGCGCGCGGCGGACTTGACCGGACGCCGGGGAGCGCGCGCGCGCGGGTTGGGCGAGCTCTGGCGTGCCGACCAGGGTCGAACACGTGTGCCCGTGCGTTCTGCCCAAGTTCTGGCGCGTGTAGTCGCTCATCCGAGCCTGCTCTCGCCTTGGTCAGTGCACAAAACCTCTTCTCCTCCCTACAAGCTACCATTCTTGTGTGGGGGTCATAGGATTTGGCCTACTGGTCGCAGAGATATGGAGCCAGGAAATCTGGTCTGTCTCTCTGCGCAAATCCGAGGCAAATCCAAGGTTTAGTCGTGTCTAGGGCTCACGTCCCAATGCCATCTTCTGGCACACGACAGAGGGGTTAGTTAGACACATTTTTGTCAATGGGGCCATTAGGATTCGAGTTTAGGGATCAAGGTGAACATCCCTGATCTTTGGCTCAAGGTCTGAATTTCAGAAATCTGAATTTCAGAATTCTCATTAAGACCACACATGGAAAGCTTGATTTGGGGTTTTATTTGAGCTATTTTGGCTAAGCTTTCTCAACCTTTCTTGTTGCCGATTAAATATACTTTAATTTTTATAATTGGCTCAACTCAAAATTTTAAACTTTTCACTCCCTTTTTCTTACTTTTTTGAATTTTGCTCATGGGGCTCATTTAGGGTTTTTAAACTAGGGTTGCATAATCTTATCTTTTAAAGGACTCAATTGCTTTGATCATGACACTTTTAAGTATATACTTGGTGACTTCATCATTACTTAAGTTATGTTGATGCTCATGCTTACTTTGGTTCACATAAAATGATGGCTCTTGGTTTGGCTTTTTGAGAAAAACCCTGAGTGACACTGGGGTGTCACAGCCTTCCCCCCTTAAAGGAATCTCGTCCCGAGATTCGGGCCAGAGTCCTCCCGGGGTGAAGCGAAGGGTGAGACTTAAGGAAAAAGGGGGTGATGATTGCCATTATTAGGATAAACTGCTCTTCGAATGTCATTCTCTTTGCAACTTCAGAAGGAAGTCCTTTTAAGTTTTACTTTATAGTTACTTCATTCTGAATTAAGATCATATTTTTGGAAATTAGATTCGAAAGGCAGGAGGAGGGGTTTGGG
The DNA here is from genome assembly GCA_029449295.1 of Zea luxurians. Classification (NCBI taxonomy): domain Eukaryota; kingdom Viridiplantae; phylum Streptophyta; class Magnoliopsida; order Poales; family Poaceae; genus Zea; species Zea luxurians. The sequence continues at coordinate 81,635 of JAOPSE010000790.1, read as the reverse complement.
GGTGATTACGTACCAGCTTCCTTAGGTAGGCAATCGGAAAAGTTGGATCTCAGGAATTCCTCGGTTTCCCAAGTAGCTTCCTCCTCTGAGTGATTACTCCACTGGACCTTGAACATCTTGATCGATTTAGCCCGAGTTGATCTTTCTTTGCAATCCAGAATCTTGGAGGGGTACTCTTGGTACGAGAGATCTGGCTCTATCTCCAATTCTGGCTCTGCTAAGATCTCGGTCGGTAATCGAACGCACTTCTTCAGCTGAGATACATGGAAAACATCGTGAATGGCAGACATCTTTGAAGGTAACTTCAGCTTGTATGCCACGGGTCCACATGCTTCTATGATCTCATAAGGTCCAATGTAATGAGGAGCTAGCTTGCCTTTGATCCCAAACCTCTGCACTCCCTTAGTGGGTGATACCTTGAGGTATACAAAACTTCCCACCTCGAACTGGAGAGGTTTCCTTCTTTTATCATGATAGCTCTTCTGTCTAGCCTGAGCAGCTTCTAGATTCTTCCTGATTAGCTTGACCTTCCTTTCGGCTTCAGTCACTAAATCAGGTCCAAAAACTTCTCTTTCACCAGGCTTAGACCAATTGAGTGGTGTCCTGCACCTTCTTCCATAGAGAGCTTCAAAAGGTGCCATCTTTAGGCTGGATTGATAACTATTGTTATAAGCAAACTCTGCCAAGGAGAGGTGCTTATCCCAGTTCTTGCCACAATCGATCGCACAAGCTCTCAGCATATCTTCCAGGATTTGGTTTACCCTTTCCGTCTGACCATTAGTCTGTGGGTGGTAAGCTGAACTCCTGATTAGCTTGGTTCCCAAAGACTCTTGCAATTGTTCCCAAAATCTGGCAACAAATTGGGCTCCTCGGTCAGAAACAATGGTCCGAGGCAGTCCGTGCAAACACACGATCCGGTCAATATACAATTCTGCATATTTCTGAGCCTTATCAGTGGTGTGCACAGGAAGAAAATGTGCCACTTTCGTCAATCGGTCCACAATAACCCAAATTGAATCATGATGACGAGAGGTGTTGGGCAGTCCCACAATGAAATCCATGCTGATGTCGTCCCACTTCCACGAAGGTACGGGTAGTGGTTGCAAAGCTCCAGCTGACTTCAAGTGGCTTGCCTTTACCCTCTGACAGGTGTCACACTCTGATACATACTGGGCTATCTCCCTCTTCATTCTGGTCCACCAGTACAAAGGCTTCAAATCATGGTACATCTTGGTGCTTCCCAGATGCATAGAGAATTTGGAGAGATGAGCTTCATCCAAAATTTTCCTCTTGAGATCCTGGTCTTTAGGAATTACCAATCTGCTTTTGAACCATAACACACCCTTCTCATCCTGGCGGAAACAATTATACTTCTCAACCTTCTGATGGAGATTCTTCTTGATAATCTGCACTCCCTTGTCACTGAGCTGGGCCATGATGATCTGGTCTTGCAAAGCTGGCTCAACAGAAACGTGAGACAAAGAACCAGAAGGAATTACTTCAATTTGCATCTTGCTCAACTCATCACACAAGGTGCTAATGCGAGAATCCATCAGAACACAGTTGCACTGCAACTTCCGACTCAAGGTATCAGCTACCACATTAGCTTTTCCTGGGTGGTAATGTACCTCCAGGTCATAATCCTTGATCAGCTCTAGCCATCTTCTCTGCCTCATGTTAAGATCAGCCTGAGTAAAAATGTACTTAAGGCTCTTATGATCAGTGAAGATGTTGCAGTGGGTCCCTATTAGATAGTGCCTCCACATCTTCAATGCATGAACCACTGCTGCTAACTCAAGGTCATGAGTGGGATAATTTTGCTCATGAGGCCTGAGTGCTCTTGAAGCATAAGCAATGACTCGGTTGTCTTGCATCAAGACACAACCTAGCCCGGTGCCCGAGGCATCACAATATACATCAAAAGGTTTGCTGCTGTCGGGTTGCGCCAATACTGGTGCTGTGGTCAGATGCTGCCTTAATGCATGGAAGGCATCTTCGCACTTCTGACTCCACACAAATTTGACCTCTTTCTTCAGCAACTCAGTAATAGGCTTCGCAATTCGAGAGAAGTCCGGAATAAATCTTCGGTAATAACTGGCTAATCCCAGAAAACTCCGAATCTGGCGAACAGTCGTTGGTGGCTTCCAGTTCATCACCTCTTGCACTTTATTAGGATCAACAGCTATTCCAGCTTGAGAGATAGTGTGACCCAAGAATTTGATTTCCTTTAGCCAAAAATCACACTTGGATAACTTGGCATAAAGGTGGTGCTCTCGCAGACGTTGAAGTACTACATGCAAATGCCCGACATGTTCTTCTTCGTTCCTTGAGTACACCAGAATATCATCGATGAAAACCACCACGAACTTATCCAATTCCGGCATAAAAACAGAATTCATCAGATACATGAAATATGCTGGTGCATTTGTCAGCCCGAATGACATCACCAAGAATTCATATAGCCCATATCTGGTTGAGAATGCCGTCTTTGGAATATCACTTGCTCGTATTTTGATCTGATGGTAGCCAGAGCGAAGGTCTATTTTGGAAAACACCTTTGCTCCGACCAACTGGTCAAAGAGAACATCAATACGAGGCAAAGGATACTTGTTCTTGATAGTTACCGCATTAAGAGGGTGGTAATCTATACACAGCCTCAAGCTTTCATCCTTCTTCTTCACAAATAGTGCTGGACATCCCCAAGGCGAAGTGCTTGGGCGAATAAAACCCTTATCCAGCAACTCTTGCAATTGCTTCTTCAACTCTGCCAACTCAGCGGGTGGCATTCGGTAGGGCCTCTTGGAAATTGGGGCCGTTCCCGGTTGCAACTCGATGGCGAATTCAATATCCCGGTCCGGTGGCTGTTGGGGTCGTGCTTCGGTGCGCCGAAGGTCTCACACGAAGAAGCAGCTTCGGCTGGAGTCGTCTCCAAGAAATGGCCGAAGGTCCTTTTTTATGGAGCTTCGGCGTTTTAAACCGACATAGAGATAGAATGACCTTTTTATTCATATAGGTCAGAGTCAATGTTGTAAACATTTGTAAGGGGCATAATTGTAATTTGTCACAGGCTGCGACCTGCACCTATAAATAGATGAACAGTACCACTGTACTGTTCACGCGAACCTGTCATTTGCCCTCACATCAGACTTGTACTCTTGCCTTCCTCAAGACCGAAGGTACATCTGTTATTTATATTCATATTAATAGAAATGAAAATGATTCTATGTTAACAGTCCATTTTATACTTCATGATTTATGTGAACGCTTCACCCTACGTTATTATGTTTACGAAGGTGCGTCCTTCGTAACCCTCGTCCAAAGTTCCTTATATCCTGAGGGGATATAACGAAGTGAAGGACGAAGGACCTTAATATCTAACATTTTCTGTGTTGCCTTGTTCTTAACTCTTAGCATTTGAGAACAAGTCCCCAACATTGGCGCCCACCTCCGGTGAACTCACTTCCACTTTTCTGAGCTGATGGCTTCGTTCAACAATCAAGCTGGAGCTGCTTCGGCTTCGAAGCTGGTGCTCCCGATAACAGGCGGTTCTTGCTCAGAGCCGGCTAACAAGAAGCAGAAGAAGGAGGCTCAGAGAAGGGTGCAGCATGTTGGAGTGCAGGGACCTTTCATCAAGTCAAAATGGTCTCATATTCCAATTACCTTCTCTCAGGAAGACCTTCAGCTTAAGGATTATCCTCACAATGATGCTATGGTTATTTCTTGCGTGATCAAAGGATTTCTGGTCCACAATGTCCTAGTTGATACAGGCAGTGCAGCTGACATTATATTTGCTAAAGCCTTCAGACAAATGCAGGAGCCCGAAGACAAGATTCATGATGCTACGCACCCTCTTTGTGGCTTCGGAGGGCGGCAGATTGTGGCACTTGGGAAGATTACCATGCCGGAAACCTTCGGATTTGTCAACAACACAAGGACTGAGCAAATTGTGTTTGATATTGTTGACATGGAGTATCCTTACAATGCTATCATCGGCCGTGGCACTCTTAATGCCTTCGAAGCAATTCTTCACCCAGCTTATCTCTGCATGAAGATACCTTCGGACCAAGGACCTATTGCTATTCATGGAAGTTAGGAAGCTGCTAGAAGGGCCGAAGGAAGCTGGACTGATTCTAAGGCAATCCATAACATAGATGGGGCTGAAGCTTGTGAACAGTACAAATTCAGGAGGGAAAAGGCAGCTTCAGCAGATCAACCGAAGCCCATGTTATTGTGCGAAGATATAGCAGAGCAGAAGGTGTTGTTGGGCTCCCAATTATCTGAAGATCAGGAGAAAACCTTGATAAGGTTTTTATTCAACAACAAAGATGTCTTTGCATGGTCAGCTAATGATCTCTGTGGAGTAAATCGGGATGTTATTGAACATTCGCTTAATGTTGATCCATCCTTCAGACCCCGAAAGCAGAGGCTTCGGAAAATGTCTGATGATAAGGCCGAAGGGGCTCGTAATGAAGTAAAAAGACTCCTCAGTGCAGGAGTTATCAGAGAAGTGAAGTACCCAGATTGGCTAGCTAACACTGTTATGGTGAAGAAGGCCAATGGCAAGTGGAGAATGTGTATTGATTTCACAGATCTCAACAAGGCTTGCCCGAAGGATGAATTTCCACTGCCAAGGATAGACTCTTTAGTTGATGCAGCAGCTTCTTCGGAGCTCATGAGTCTCCTAGACTGCTACTCAGGCTATCATCAAATCTGGATGAAGAAGGAAGATGAGCCGAAGACTAGCTTCATAACACCAAGTGGTACATATTGCTATCTTCGGATGCCTGAGGGGCTCAAGAATGCTGGAGGGAGTTTCAGCAGAATGACTGCGAAGGTCCTCCAATCTCAGATAGGCAGAAATGTGTTGACCTATGTTGATGACATTATCGTAAAGAGCACGAAGCAAGAAAATCATATTGCTGATTTGCAGGAGACCTTCGCCAGCTTCAGACAGGCTGGTCTGAAGCTGAATCCAGAAAAATGCGTCTTCGGAGTGAAGAAGGGCAAATTTCTTGGGTGTTTGGTTTCAACGAAGGGAATCGAAGCTAACCCAAATAAAATCGAAGCTATACTTCGAATGGAGCCACCAACCACAAGAAAGGGGGCCCAAAGATTGACAGGAAGGCTGGCATCTCTCAACAGATTTATATCCAGATCAGCAGAAAGAAACTTACCATTCTTCGAGGTGCTGAAGTCAGCTGAAGTCTTTCAATGGGGCCCAAGTCAACAAAAAGCCTTCGAAGAGCTGAAGCAATATTTAATAGATCTCACAACATTAACTCCACCAACGCCAGGGGCTTCTCTGTTGTTATATGTGGCAGCTTCGCACTCAGCAGTAAGTGCGGCGCTTGTCCAGGAGAAGTTTGATGGACAAGCTAAGAAGCAGGTCCCAGTATATTTTGTGTCTGAGGTCCTCAGTGTCTCAAAGAAAAATTATACAGAGCTGGAGAAGATATTATATGCCGTTTTAATGGCATCCAGGAAGCTTCGGCATTACTTTCAGGCATTCAACATTATTGTTCCCTCTTCGCAGCCGTTGAAGGACATCATGAGGAACAGAGAAGCTACTGGGCGTATTGGAAAATGGGTTGCGGAACTCAATGAATTTTACATTGATTATGTGCATAGATCCTCAATTCAGTCTCAAGCATTGGCAGATTTCATTGCCGACTGGACGCCAGGGGCTCAGGACGAGGAAGCGAATAAAGATGCCGAAGCATGGACAGTGTTTTGTGATGGCTCTTGGGGAACCTTCGGAGCAGGCGCAGCTGCTGTGTTGGTCTCTCCGTCCAAGGTTAAAACTTGCTATGCAGCAAGACTTGACTTCAGCTGCACAAATAATATCGCTGAGTACGAAGCCTTGCTCCTGGGTCTTCGGAAACTAAAGGCAATGGGGGTCAGAAGGGCGATCCTTAAAACTGATTCTCAGGTTGTTTCGGGTCATATTGATAAAAGTTGCAAGGCTAAAGACCCGAAGCTTGAAAAGTACCTAGACACGGTCCGAAGGATCGAAGCTTCCTTCGAAGGATTTTCTGTTAAGAATATCCCTCGAGGGCAGAATGAGCATGCTGATTTGTTGGCCAAGTCTGCAGCACAGAGACTGCCGCTACCTTCGGACGTGTTCTTTGAGACAATAAAGGCACCTTCAGTGGAGCTACTCGAAAGAGCAGTCCTTAACATTTCTCCTGTGTACAGTGAAGATTGGAGAACTGAAATAATCTCTTACCTTCAGGGTAACTTCCTATCAGATGACGAAGCTTATAATAAGAGGATAGAGGCAAGAGCTCGTCCCTATGTCATGATAGAAGGGGAGTTGTACAAGCGTGGAGTTTGTGCCCCGCTGCTTAAGTGCTTGTCTAGAGCCGAAGGTATAGAGTTGATGAAGGAGATACATGCAGGCCTGTGCGGATCCCACATCGGATCCAGGCCGTTACTTGGAAAAGTATTCCGCCAAGGATTTTATTGGCCGAAGGCAGCTTCGGATGCAGCGGAGTTAGTTCAAAAGTGCGAAGGTTGTCAAAAATGTGCAAGAGATCAAAAACAACCTTCGTCATTAACACAGCTGATACAACCCATCTGGCCATTGCAAAGGTGGGGCCTTGACTTGTTGGGTCCATTGCCACCAGCCCAAGGCAACCTAAAATATGTTATAGTAGCTGTGGAGTATTTTTCCAAATGGATTGAGGCGAAGCCATTAGCCACAATAACTTCGGCCACTGTCCAAAAATTTTTCTGGCAGAATATTGTCTGTCGCTTCGGAGTGCCGAAGGCTATCACTGTAGATAATGGAACACAGTTCGACTCCGAAGATTTCAGAAATTTCTGTGACCAAATTGGCACGAAGATCCATTTTGCGTCAGTCAGGCATCCGGAGTCGAATGGGCTTGTTGAAAGGGCCAACGGCATCATAATGACAGGAATAATGAAGTTAATTTTTAATCAACCAAGGGGAAAATGGCCAGATCAGTTGATCAAAGTGGTGTGGAGCCACAATACAACAACATCAAGGTCTACAGGTTTTACCCCATTCAAGTTATTATTTGGTGACGAAGCAATAACTCCAGAAGAAGCTAAAGCTGGATCAATAAGAGTGGTAGCTTCGGCAGAATCAGGTGCCGAAGATACTTGCCTTGTGGAAAAAGATGCCTTAGAAGGGATCAGGCTTCAGGCCGTGGAAAATATCAACAAATACCAGGCTGAAACAATCAAATGGCGAGATAGAAAAGTCCGGCTAAAAAATATTGAGCCAGGACATTTCGTGCTTCGAAGGGTGGCCAACCCGGATACAGTGGGCAAGTTGCAACTGAAGTGGGAAGGGCCTTTCTTAGTAGCATCTTCGTCAAGGCCTGGTTCGTACAGACTGAAGGACATGGACGGCAATGAAATTCCAAGATCTTGGAATGCGGATGAGCTTCGGCGGTTCTATGTGTAACTTGATGTAATTTTATCTTTTCTTTTTTATGGCACCCTTTTCCTTTCTAAAGGGGGAGAAAGGTTTTTAATGGGGCCATCATATGTAATTTTCCTTTTTAGTTTTATAAGAGCAAAATCCCCCAAAAGATGTAAATGTAAAAGCTGAGAGCGCACCATCGAGTGCCGAAACTGAAAAAGAGAAAAAAGCTCCGAAGACGTCCCTAAGGGGATGCAGAACTTACAGCGAAAAGTCAACGCTGATTCCGCCGAAAGTAAAAGGCGAAGAAGCTCCAAAGTCGTTCCTAAGGGAATGCAGAGCTTATACCGTCTAAGTAAAAGACGAAGAAGCTCCAAAGACGTCCCTAAGGGGATGCAGAGCTTACAGCGAAAAGTCAACGCTGGTACTGCCTAAGTAAAAGGCAAAGATGCTCCAAAGTCGTTCCCAAGGGAATGCAGAGCTGATGTGTGGTCGATTCTAAAGGAGTAATCGTTGAGAATGTGGCTTCGGACATACGCTTCGGATATTCATTTGCACATTACATTACATCATGGCATGTGCATGCATAAGCATTCATTCATAGCATTTGTGTTCCTAAGTGGTTGCTTCGGCACAAAGAAAAGTTTCGGAGAAATGGTTTGTTATGATTCATTATGTAAAAGAAAAGTTTCGAAGTGGTTTTTTATGAATCGTTGTGTAAAAGAAAGTTGTAGTCTTTATGTTTTCTTATGTAAAGAAGAGCTTCGGCAGAAAAGAGTAGTAGTCTTTTATGTTTTCTTTTGTAAAGAAAAGCTTCGGCAGAAAGGAGAAGTAGTTTTTTAGGCTTCGTTGTGTACGAAAAGAAGGGAAGGTGTTTTTTCGCCTTCGGCTCAAAATACTGATTTCGTCCACATCAAAGCGCCTCAAGCAAAGGGTAAGAATATATTACAAGGTACGTACAAAGTTCCTTGAAGACAGTTTAATTGTATTTACAAGAATTGTTACAAAAATATCCTGAGTTTTTCTACAGTACATTTCTACTGATCTTCATCAAGTTTCAGCTACGGCAACAGCTTCGGCGACATAACTTAGGCATCATCTTCACCTTCGACATCCTACATAAATTAAGAGATTATAAGTAAAATCAAGAGCAAAGGAAAAGGTAACTCCGAAGTATCATTTCTTACTGGTTCAAGATGACTTCGTGCTTCGTCTCCAGCTTTCTCCCGCCCGCCTTTTGTCCATATCATTTTTATAAATCTATTGGAGATACTTCGGGCGAGGTCAGGCATATCATCCAGGATTGATGGAGATAAGCTGAAGTTCGGCCTGTTGACAATTTTTCCGTGGTCGCAGCCGGCCTTCAGAAATGCAGCAGCAGTGCCCCGAGAAGCCACCCAGGCACAGAAGTCACCATGCCCAGCTATGGCTTCGTCGAGCTCGTCAATCTCCCCCTCAATATGTTCGAAGGTCTTCGGCAGATCTTCAGCTGAGGGGGTGAATTTTTCACTGCTGGCTCCAACTGAGTAAAAAATCTTTCTTAGTCGTTGAATGCACTTGTTGCTAAAATTCAAGCAGTTTTCTTGAAGATTTGTCAGCAGTTTTCTCAAATCTAAATTTTGCTGAGCTTCGGCTTCAAGTTTTGCACTAAGATCTTGTTTTTCTCGTTCGAACTGCTCAGACTGGCGGAGAAGCTTCGTATTCAGTTCTGATATCTTTGCTTCAGCTTCCGCCAATAAACCTTCGGTTGCCTGGAGCTCAAAGTTCTTTTTCTCGAAAGCATCTGATTGCTCCTTTATTTTGTTTTCCAAATTTCCAATTATAACTTCATGCTTTTTATCTTCAAGATCTTGTTGCATTTGCAAGGCTTTGCTCAGCAGCATACTCTGTACGAACACAACCTTCGTCAGACATATTTTTATTAGAAGCGACAAAAGTTAGGTGGCAAGTTGTTCACCTTGAAGTTGGAGTAAAATAAACTACCAACGACATGTTGTCGTCGGTAGCGGCTGATGTCTGACTCTAGCTTCGGAAAACCGATACTCTTTGATAGAGTACCGATTACCTTAGCACCAGTCTGGTCTCGAATGCAGCCTAGTTTTTCATCATCTACACCTCCAAATAGGAGGGCACCTGACTTGTAGCCGCAGGATTTGGCATATTCTTTAAGTTCTTCTATTTCGTCCTTTGTCAGTTTTTGCCCAATTAAATTCTGAAAGGAGTAAGCTTCGTCATCCGAAGTATCTTCGGCTATTTCTTTTCCTTTTTCAGGCACTGTGGCCATGGATTTTTCAGTAGCAGCACCGGCTTCTTCTGCATCTATGTCTTCCAAAATTTTGTTAATATCCTCAATGGTTGTTTCTAAATTAACCTCTTCGGCTGTAGCGGCTTCGCTAGCCGCGACCTCCGAAGGGGCGACTTCAATGTTCTTGGTGCCTTCGGCAGCTGCTGTTTTCTGAACTGAAGCTCTTGGAGGTGTCTTATCGATAACTTCAGTTACCGCAATGATTCTTTGCCGTTTGTGTTTGCTCATCTTCGCCTGATCCGGCTCGTCCACCTTTTGAAAAAGCTTCGTCAGTCGGAGCCCTAATGGACTTAGCTTCGTGGGCATAGGTTCAGTCATTACCTTTAAAATTTCTTCCACGTCGCTGGTAGAAGGCGGTGTGGGGGTCCTCTCTTCTTCGGATATTTTCCGTTTCGGACTCGATATTTTCCTTTTCTTCGGGATTTTCTTCTCTGCTGCTGGTTGCTCTTCATCCTTTGTCAGAATTTCAGTTACTCTTTTTCTTTTGAGGCCCTCGGCACCCTTGTTCAACTGCTCATAATCTGGGTACTCGAAGCCCAGGGCATCAAATACTCGGTTCAGCCTTCGCTTCGGTCGGGTGCCGAAGGCCGCTGTCATTAATTGATCCTCCTTTTTGGAATAATTCCCCAAGATTTCATTGCACATTGTCTCAACTGTTTCTAACCACTCTTTGCAGGGCTTCTTAAAGTATTTCTTGAATTTAAAGTGATAGGGCAGACGGACCAGCTCCCCCTTCTTCTTTTCTCCCTTCAGCTTCGGCATTTCCCACTCTTTTAGAGTAGGGAAGACTCTGAATGCCAAAAATTCCTGAACTAGATCCCTGGTGCCAATATGTTTTGAAATGATTTCAAATTCACCCAGAGCAGCCCAGGTGGGACCTTTTAGATCGCCGATGCGGCATCGTGGCCTTGTCTCTCCGAAGATTAACTCCAAAGGGCTTTGTACCAATTTTTCTATATCTTCGTCAACTTTCACATAGAACCACTCGGATTTCCAGCCTGCTGGCCATTTGCTTCGGTAGCTGATGACAGGACATTTTGTTGTCTTTCGGTAGGCAAAATTATAGCAACCAAAATTGTCATGTAGCCCATCTTTTCTGGCCTTTGTTTGGTAGTGTAATTCGTGAACTCGGCAGAAGCTGTCAGCAAACGGTTCCACGGCTTGGCTCCGAAGGGCCCAGATATAAACATTGAGCCTAACGATGGCGTTAGGAGTCAATTGATGAAAAAAGATACCAAACCTCCTCAATATCTCTGCAATAATATTGTGCAGAGGAAATCTCAGCCCAGCCTTTAAAAAGCTTTTGAAGATAACAATCTCATCCTTCCCTGGCTTCGGGGTGGTTTCTTCTCCCCCGAAGCGGAGTAGCTTCTTCTGATCTTCATTGAAATAACCTGCTTTCACCATCTTCGAAAGATCAGCTTTTGAAACAGTTGATTTCCCAAAATCCAGGTGACTGGGCTTGCTGGGCGTAGCAATGTGGTAGTCATCTTCGGAGTCAGTCCCATCAATGTTTTCTTCTTCTTCGGCCGTTGTCGGGTTTGCTTCGGCAGCAGGCCTTTCTTCCGCAGTCACTAGACCGGAGCGCTGCATTGCTTCGGAGATGGGCACAGTGTCCGAACCTTCGGCTTCGTCCCCCTCACGTGCAACTTTGGCAGTAGATCGCACTCGTGCCATGTGATTCTAAGTTTGGGGAAGTCAAAAACTTTTTTCTTTTTTCTATTCTCCGAAGCTCTCCTTTCTGACGAAGCAAGTGTCGAGAAGGACCTTCGTTCGATTTTAAGAGTCAAGCTTCGGCTATGGTGAAAATTTTGGCAGCAAAACAGTGCAAATAGCAATGAATGCTGTGGTAACTTCACACCTACCCGCTTGTTTATATAGTACTGCAGGTAAGAAGGCGAAGCGGCAAGATTTTTACACCAGACGGGCGGTCACTTGTACTCGCTGAGCAGTGGACCGCAAAGATCAAACAGTAACTCTGCAAGGTGGGCCTGGCACGTACTCGGAAGCCGGATCGTTCTCCGCAACGAGCTCAGGGAAGGTGTTTTTTGGACCTTCGGCTTCCCGAAGCTGAAGAAGTTTTTTTCACGGGTCAAGCTCGTTACGAAAAACGATCTAGCACCGCGAAAGGGGCTACTGTTGGGGTCGTGCTTCGGTGCGCCGAAGGTCTCACACGAAGAAGCAGCTTCGGCTGGAGTCGTCTCCAAGAAATGGCCGAAGGTCCTTTTTTATGGAGCTTCGGCGTTTTAAAACCGACATAGAGATAGAATGACCTTTTTATTCATATAGGTCAGAGTCAATGTTGTAAACATTTGTAAGGGGCATAATTGTAATTTGTCACAGGCTGCGACCTGCACCTATAAATAGATGAACAGTACCACTGTACTGTTCACGCGAACCTGTCATTTGCCCTCACATCAGACTTGTACTCTTGCCTTCCTCAAGACCGAAGGTACATCTGTTATTTATATTCATATTAATAGAAATGAAAATGATTCTATGTTAACAGTCCATTTTATACTTCATGATTTATGTGAACGCTTCACCCTACGTTATTATGTTTACGAAGGTGCGTCCTTCGTAACCCTCGTCCGAAGTTCCTTATATCCTGAGGGGATATAACGAAGTGAAGGACGAAGGACCTTAATATCTAACATTTTCTGTGTTGCCTTGTTCTTAACTCTTAGCATTTGAGAACAAGTCCCCAACAGTGGCATTCCTGGCAATTCTTCAGGAAAGACATCTGCATACTCACAGACCACTGGGATCTTCTTCAGGGGTATCTCCATCATAGAGAAAGCACATGACTGAGAAGAACCCTGACTAGGCAAAATCAAAGTGAAATTCCCGCAGAAAGGAGAATTAACTTCCACGGTACGATTGGCTACATCAAGCACAACTTGGTGCAAGGTCATCCAATTTGCCCCTAGAATAATATCCACATTCTCCAATCCCAACACAAGAAGAGTGGTTTTGATAATGTGGCTTCCTAGTTGAATAGGCACACTTTGGTTTAATTGATTAGTTGCAATTTTACCCCCAGGTGTGACTATCATGAATGACCCTTTTGAGTGAGAGAATGGCAGTTTGCAATTAGCACTGAACCTTTGGCTAATGAAACTATGAGATGCACCAGAATCAAATAGAATTAAAGCAGGTTGATTATAAACTGAAAAGATACCAGTCATGATAGGAGCTCCTTCTGGCACTTCCTCTAGAGCAGTAAAGTTGAGCTTCCCTTGCCTGACTTGCACCTTCTGCTTTCTTCCCTTGTCTTGATTTGGTGCTGGCATCTGCCTCTGCTGGTTCCTGGGGCAATTCTTGGCATAGTGGCCCACATTGCCACAAGTGAAGCACTTGTTCCCATTGCCCTGGCGAAACTGCTGCTGCTGCGGAGGCTGATTGTTCCTTGGGGCGGGAGCTGGGTAGCGGTTGGGTGCCGGCTGCTGCTGCTGCTGAGGTGGCCTGATCACCCATCTGCCTGCCTGCTGCTGAAAACCCCTGCTCTGATTGTGGGAAACAATCCGGAACCTCTGAGCCTGAGCAGATGGTGCTGCCATTGGTGCCTTTCTCTTCTTCTCTGCCCGGTGAGCAACAATGCAATCCTCCTGGGAGATGGCCATGTTGACCAACTCATTGAAGCTATCAGCCCGGACAGTGTTGAGTCGTTCCCGCAGCTTGGTATTGAGACCCCTGCGGAAGTGATCCCTCTTTTTCTCGTCAGAATCAGCATGATACCCTGCATACTGGCATAAGTCGTTGAAGGCTTGTGCATACTGCAGTACCGTGCGGGTTCCTTGATTGAGGGCCAAAAATTCATTCAACTTCCGATCAAGAATGCCAGCTGGAATGTGGTGTCCTCTGAAGGCAGTCTTGAATTCCTCCCAAGATACCTCACGATCAGCGGGGAGCGTAGCACGGAAGTGATCCCACCAAGTCCGAGCAGATCCGCGAAGCTGCTGCGCGGCGAAGCGGGTCTTGGTAGCATCAGGGCAGTCTCCCGTGAGGAGGGGAAACTTGGACTCGACGACGCGAAGCCATACGTCGGCGTCCAACGGATCCTCTGCCTTGGCGAACAAGGGCGGCTGCGTGCTCAGAAACTCCTGGTATGTTGCCATAGCCGGAGGTCGCTGAGGCTGGCCTCCACCATGCTGCTGGGGTGGGGCTGGCGCTGCAAGAGCTGTCGCAGAATCTCATTCTGCTGGGCCATCAGCTCCTGCACTGTGGGAGCTGGAGGAGGTGGCGGGGGAACTTGCTCGTTCTGCCCGCGACGCTGCCTAGCTGCCATTTGAAAACAGAGATTGTCGCCATTGTTATCCCAACTCACAGTTTCGAATGGCAAGATATCATTTCATATGGAAAAAATGCCATAGTCATAATATTAGGTTCGAAATGAAGATAACATGGTGACAAAGATCCCACAGATTCCAAAAGTTCACAGGGTTACATTAATCAGGGGAAAGTACCCACAAGCCTAGTCCAAAATGTGATACTACTAAGCTCGCATAGGTTTCTATCCACCTAAAAACGTCGAAGCGACTGCTTAACCCTGAGCGGTGGAAGCGACACTGGATACAGGTGAAGGGGGCATCGTGGAGGTAGTCCCATTGGCACCAGGGGCTGGTCCTAGCTCCTCGGGAGCCTCTTCTCCCTTGCTTCCTACTTCATTGGCCTCCATCTCCAGGTGGTGCATGTCCAAGTGGTCATTAGCTTCCTCGAGTTCCCTCTGCACATCGTGAAGCTGGTTCTCCAAGACATCAATAGTGTTGTCTCAGATCTCCACTTGCTGCTCCAGGGTAGCGATACGCTGGCTCAACCTCTCCACCTGCAGATCCTTCTCCACCAACTCTGTGGATAGGTCGACCACAAAATCTTCCTGACTGTCGAGAGTGAGCTTGGCAGTCCGAGCGGTGTTAGCAAGAAGTGTCATAGCATCGCTCTGAAGGGCCAGAAGGCGGTACAGCGCACTCATGCACTGAACGGTGACCCTCCCAACCAAGTCAGGATACATTGCCCACACATCCTTCACATGGCTCACGCGGTTACACCACATGGGATCATCCTTCTTCTCAGCAGGGAAGAGTCCCAAGGGGTGCATCACCATCTCCAGGGGATGGTAGCCATAGAAAGTCGTCAGAGCCTTCATGGCTGCTGCCTCAACGGTGTCGTCCGTCCTGAGTCCAATCGTCTCAGAGTCAAGAGAACGCCAACCCGGCTGAAGGGGATGAGCCTGCAAAGTCAGCCAGACCCGACATCGAGGTACCCGATGCTCCTCATACAACTGCACCATGTACAAAGGGGGCGTAGGGTAACCGGCGGAGTTAAGAACTTCCCACAAGATGGAAGGAAAGCCATCGTGAGAAAGGAAATCAGAACTGAAACGAGAGTCTCCTCCACTGGCGGGGGTGGGTGAATTCATCTGCGGAAGGGAATCAAAGATAAAGATTATGGTGGAAGGAAAAAGAAAAAGAGAGCCCGGATGGTTTTGAAGAAAAAGGGGTTAACTCAAATTTTAATTCCTCTTTATGTTTTATAATGCATGCATGCTGGAAGAAACGTTACCTCTCAAAAAGAAAATAGGGTGCCTTTTTAGGGCATCCTAAAATATAAGTATTGGCCCACGGGGCCTAATTAATTAGCCACCTATTTCTCCCTCCCTCTATGCCTAAGGCCTTTCGTCCTAGGTCTAGCGGTCTAGTCCTGACGATCTATAGCAGTTTCTAAGCAAGTTTTAGATTTTGAAAATTTGTATTCATGGTTTATTGTCCTTCTCTGTGGTGGAATTTGCTCCGATACCAGCTGTGGCAGAACCACCCGAATTATTCCAGCTTAAGTGCCCAACCACGCCTCGAGGGCTGTGACACACTTAAATCGGAATAACCCGTCAGTCCTTCAGATCTAGTCTGATAGAGCCACTTAACCAGGATCAAATTCCACAATCTCACTCGAAGGTGAGTCACAGAAGAAATACAATAAAACAGGAAACCTCAAATTAAGTACTGAATTATTACATAAATCGGAGTTCTGGAGTAGCAAATAAAGTTTATAAAGTAAAGTGCAGCGGATAATTGATGTCGTCGGTAATGAGGAAATGGGCAAGGCCTAGCCCACTACTCCTCATGCTCCTCTCCTGCCGGAGCAACATCCCACTCGACCGTCCAACCCGGTGGCAGGGTGGTAGGCCAAGTCACACCATCAATCAAATCCTGCATGGTACCTGCAAAAATGGTGCCACAAGCAAGGCTGAGTATACTAATACTCAGCTAGACTTACCCGGTGTGAGGAGTCTACTCCTCTACCTCTAGACTATGCAGCTGTTTGGCTGAGGGGTTTGGTTTGCCAAAAGCACTAGCTGTTACTAAAATCAATTTTTAGCTTTTCCAATTTTATCATCATTAACTTAGCTAGATTTGCTCCTTCTAAGCATACATGGTAACAATCAATTAGTTCAATCAACAAGTTATCTCATGTAACCACATTTCACTTCTTACTCGATGCAGTACAAGGAATCAAGCAGTCTCATTAGCTGCGAGAAGCAGACGATTCGAATCGAGTTTTAACCTTGCAAGGTAAACCTAAACACACGGCATGTCAGGGTACTTCGACCCTGCACATGACAACCGTCCCCATCGATTCCCCGTTCGCGTCCAGGCCTCATCGCCTTGGCATACAATGCTCCACTGACCCCGGCTGCCGCTGTGCAGTGACCGCACTTGTACCCACCATAGCTAGCATGGGAGACCCAGTCTCAGGTCGCATGAGGGATAAAGTCCGCGCCCGGCTTCACTCAGGTACTAGGTTTACCGGTCACCATATTTCCCGGCATGTGCTTAGTACATTCAAAAGCTTGACTCAGGTATCCACACATTAATCCTTAATTCATTTTCCCGTCTCATGGACAAAGCATCCTCCCTGGATCCAAGTCCATAGACCAACATATATCCCATTATTAAGATGAATACAATCAATTCCTGACCTCGCGCGAGTGCTAGAAAAATCACTCGACTTCTACCGAGATCCTGATTAGCAAGCAGCTACTCGACCTAGTATGCTAGTATTCATCTCAAAAAGGAATCCTAAGTTCATGCAACTAGAGGTTTCAAGCAACTCCTACACTTAAGTGCACATTGCAATCCTACAAGCATTAAGTGGGGTAAAATAGCATAATTAATGGGTTATGCATAAAACCGGCGCTTGCCTTCAATTGCTGGGGCTGCGGGGAGATCCTCGATAGCAGCCTCTGAAGCCTGCTCCTGGTCCTCCTCTTGGACAGGTCCTTGCTCGGGGATGAGCACGTACTCTCCGTCGGCAAGATTACAATCTAATGAATGCAATGCGTAAGATATATGCATGATATGATATGTGCTTTTAGAAATCACAACTTAAAAGGTGTATGATCTTTCTTGAATTAAACAAAGTTAACTTTACTTATGCAATACCCTTGGGTGGTATACTTGGTAACTGGTTCAAATTTAGCTAAGGTAAAAGGTAGGTTTAATTTTGGGGTTCCTCTGAATTCTTTTTAAGTCTTAGGGATAAATGATAAGTACTCAAGTTAGACTTATTGAGGTGGGGTTTATTTCTTCTTTCCTTTTCCTTTATTCTCTTTAATAGGTTTGAATTACAAGTTGCTTTTATAAAATTATAAAAATTCTGTAAAAATTACAGTGGCTTGCTACTGGTGTGTGTTTCTCTGTCTTAAAATTTGGGGATCAGAAAGTGAATAGTTTTCTTTGCACAAAATTATTAAACTCTAGGGTAGAAGGGGTGCTTTGAACTACAACTACTATTTAACAGTGGGTAATTCTTCAGAACTCATTTTTGCTGGCTTTTAGGTGTTATTGCATGACTTGATACAAATTTCTAGTCATTAATACCTTTTAATTATTTTTCTATGGTTTTCTCAAGTTTCTAGCCAAATGGGTGCTTTCTACAACCACTACACATGAAAAATATCAAACAACAGAGTTCTTATTTTTCTTGGTTATTATTTTGTGCAAGAGCAAGCATTCCGAAGTTTGGCATCTTTTTGCTTAAGGAAAGGGGTGGTATGCATTATTTGAATTAAATGGCTTTTCTCTTAAATCATTAGCAATTGGTAAGAGTTTGCCTCCTTTTCATGGGTTTGCATTTATCTCTGGTAGTTTACCTTATCATAGACTTAGCTAATTTTTGGTTGCCCATTATGACATTATTTGAGGTTGTTCATGATTTAGTTGGAAAATGCCTTATTATCACCTTGTATTTATTTCCCTTACTTAAAAAGTTGGACTGAGGTGCTCTGTATTTTTGTAGTGGGGCTCTGGTGGTTATAAGTTCACTGGATTTTTGTTAAGCATTTTGGTTATAGTTTTGCCTCTTTGATAATTGATTTTCAGTCCTATTTAGGCTAAACAAACCATTTTAATTTAAAACTGATCCAAATTAATGGTCTCTGTATTTTTCCTAGGTTCTCTGTTACATAAGTAAACTAGGAAAAATAATATTAATCACTGCTCATTAATTTCTAATATCTTTCTGATTTTTTCTAAGTTTTGGACAAAACATCTTTAAATGAGAAACTACATCATAATTTGTAATGCTGGGGTTCCTACTATTTTTAAACAGTGTCTAAATGAGGTTTGAATACCCACAAATTTTCTTAAGTCTAGCACAGAAGAAAAACTAATTTTCCTTGATTAAATAAGGTTTAGTGGGTTTCTGTTTTTAATTTTAAACTCTAAAATTTTGAACAGAAAGCATAGGGTCTACTATTTTTAAAAGATAGATTATAATATACAGAGGCTAGCAAAATTGGTTTGACATTTTTTGATTAAGAATTCATCAAGTTATGAATTTTACAAGTTCTCTGGTTATTTAAAAAGAATATCAGAATCGATTTAATTGAAAATCTACTTTGCACTGGGGTCCCTGGCGGTTTTCTAAGTTTTCTTCGCGAATCAGTCCTCAGGCTACTATTCACCTGAGTCTCTGACATTACAGAAAACCCCTCGGGTTCTACAAAAACCTAACCCGAGGTCCTTCTTCTACCTTAAACAGTAGCCGCGGCGGGGAAAAGGGCGGAGGGGCTTACCGGCGGCGAGACTGTTCCGGTGAAGAGGTCGAGGATGAAGGGGAGGTCTCGGGGATCACAACGGTGTGCGGAACACCGTCGGAGATGGCCGGAGTCGGTCGGTCCACGCGCGTAGGCGGGGATGCTCGTCAGCGGCGAGGAGACCGGCCTGGTCACGGCGAGATAGTTCAATCAAATGGGTCAGGGAGGTCCACGGGATGCCAAAGAAGTCATGAGCGAGAGGAATTGGGCGGAGACTCACTGGATAGCTCGGTCCACGCGCGACGGCGGAAGACCGAAGTCCGGTGAAGTCAATCTCGGGCCTACGGTGAAGTCCGGCCGGGTCCGAGGGCTTGGCAAGCTTCACGGGCTACTGGAGGAGCTAGCCGAAGCGCTGGCTTGACTTGAGGGTGGCTGGAGGGAGCTGGCCACGGTGGCTGAAGCTCGGGCGGTAATGGCGGGCGGAAATTAAGCTCGCCGGAGCTAAGGAAAAGTGGTTGGCCGAAGAGGGTGAGTGCGGGGTGAAGTGAGGCGCGCCCGGGGAGGCTTTATAGGCGCGGGCGGGCACGACCGAGGGCGTGGGCGCGCGGCGGACTTGACCGGACGCCGGGGAGCGCGCGCGCGCGGGTTGGGCGAGCTCTGGCGTGCCGACCAGGGTCGAACACGTGTGCCCGTGCGTTCTGCCCAAGTTCTGGCGCGTGTAGTCGCTCATCCGATCCTGCTCTCGCCTTGGGCAGTGCACAAAACCTCTTCTCCTCCCTACAAGCTACCATTCTTGTGTGGGGGTCATAGGATTTGGCCTACTAGTCGCAGAGATATGGAGCCAGGAAATCTGGTCTGTCTCCCTGCGCAAATCCGAGGCAAATCCAAGGTTTAGTCGTGTCTAGGGCTCGCGTCCCAATGCCATCTTCTGGCACACGACAGAGGGGTTAGTTAGACACATTTTTGTCAATGGGGCCATTAGGATTCGAGTTAGGGATCAAGGTGAACATCCCTGATCTTTGGCTCAAGGTCTGAATTTCAGAAATCTGAATTTCAGAATTCTCATTAAGTCCACACATGGAAAGCTTGATTTGGGGTTTTATTTGAGCTATTTTGGCTAAGCTTTCTGAACCTTTCTTGTTGCCCATTAAATATACTTTAATTTTTATAATTGGCTCAACTCAAAATTTTAAACTTTTCACTCCCTTTTTCTTACTTTTTTGAATTTTGCTCATGGGGCTCATTTAGGGTTTTTAAACTAGGGTTGCATAATCTTATCTTTTAAAGGACTCAATTGCTTTGATCATGACACTTTTAAGTATATACTTGGTGACTTCATCATTACTTAAGTTATGTTGATGCTCATGCTTACTTTGGTTCACATAAAATGATGGCTCTTGGTTTGGCTTTTTGAGAAAAACCCTGAGTGACACTGGGGTGTCACAGTATGTGAGTTTCCAGTTTCCGGAAGATTTGCCTGGACTGCCCCCTAAAAGAGATGTAGAATTTGTAATTGAGCTAAAGCCCGGTACGGCTCCCATCTCTTGAAGATCATACCGTATGCCCCCTAATGAGTTGGCGGAATTGAAGATTCAATTACAAGATCTACTGAATAAGGGATTCATCCGGCCAAGCTCGTCTCCATGGGGTTGCCCCGCCATTTTTGTTAAGAAGAAGGATCAAACCTTGCGAATGTGCGTGGATTATCGACCCCTGAATGAGGTCACCATCAAGAATAAGTACCCTCTTCCAAGGATCGACATCTTGTTTGATCAACTGACTGGGGCGAGGGTATTTTCCAAAATTGATCTCAGGTTGGGCTATCACCAAATCCATATTCGGCCCGAGGATATACTGAAGACCACGTTTACTATGCGGTACGGATTGTTTGAATACCTGGTAATGTCTTTCGGGCTCACAAATGCTCCTGCCCACTTCACCTATTTGATGAACTCGGTGTTCATGCCCGAGATGGACAAGTTCGTGGTGGTCTTCATCGACGATATCTTGATATATTCTAAAAATGAAGAGGAGCATGCTTAGCATCTACGGATTGTATTGACGCGCCTGAGGGAACATCAGCTGTATGCCAAGTTCAGCAAGTGCGCGTTCTGGCTGGAGGAAATTCAATTTTTGGGGCACGTGTTATCGGCCAAAGGAATTGCGGTAGATCCTAGCAAAGTCAAAGATATTCTGGAGTGGAAACCCCAACCACTGTTCACCAAGTCCGGAGTTTTCTTGGACTAGCTGGATATTATCGCAGATTCATACCAGATTTTTCTAAGCTTGTGAAGCCAATCACAAGTTTATTGAAGAATGACATTAAGTTCAATTGGTCTTCTAAGTGTAATGAAGCCTTTGAGCAATTGAAGACATTATTAACCACTGCTCCGGTATTGGCTCAATCGGACATCACCAAGCCTTTTGATGTATATTGTGATGCGTCTGGCAGTGGACTCGGCTGTGTATTAATGCAAGAGGGCCGAGTAATCGCATATGCTTCCAGGCAGTTGCGCCGACATGAGGAGCATTACCCAACTCATGATCTGGAGCTAGCTGCTGTGGTTCATGCCCTGAAAATTTGGCGTCACTATCTGCTGGGAAATATCTGTCACATATATACAGATCATAAAAGTTTGAAGTATATCTTCACCCAGTCAGAATTAAATATGAGGCAAAGACGATGGTTTGAGCTTATTAAGGACTATGAATTGGAGATCCATTATCACCTAGGCAAAGCCAATGTGGTGGCAGATGCACTAAGCCGTAAGGCTTCCTGCCACTGTCTTATGGTGAAGACCTCTGACAATACTTTGTGTCAGGAGATGGAAAAGTTAAACCTGGGAATAATCCAACAAGGGACTCTAAATCAGCTAAAGCTTGAGTCAATCATTTTGCAAAGGATAATTGATGCTCAAAAGGATAATCTGGGTATGAAGCACATACGAGAGAAGATAAGGGCTGGAGTAGCCAAATGTTTCAAGGAAGACGATCAAGGTGTGATATGGTTTAAAAACCGCATAGTAGTGCCAAAGAACGAAGAACTCCGCCAGCAAATCCTTGATGAAGCACATCTTAGTCGTTATTCTATTCATCCCGGAAGCACTAAGATGTACCAAGACTTGAAGCAACATTACTGGTGGACAAAGATGAAGATCGAAATTGCACGCTATGTGGCTAAGTGTGACACTTGCAGACGTGTCAAGGCCATACACATGAAAACTGCTGGTCCATTACAATCTTTGCCAATCCCAACATGGAAATGGGAAGACATAAGTATGGACTTTATTGTGGGACTGCCCAGGACGGCCAAAGGGTATGATTCTATTTGGGTTGTTGTTGATCGACTCACAAAGATTGCCCATTTCTTACCCATCAGGGCCAAATATACAGTAGCCACTTATGCAGCATTATATATTGGCCGTATTCTCAGTTTGCATGGTATTCCAAAAACTATAGTGTCGGATCGTGGATCTCAGTTCGTATCCAAGTTTTGGGAAGAACTTCATAAATCCTTGGGTACCAAATTGCTCCACAGTTCGGCCTATCATCCTCAAACAAGTGGACAGACTGAGAGGGTCAATCAAATACTTGAGGACATGCTGCGGGCATGTGTTCTGGACATCTCACAGAAATGGGATGAATGTTTGCCCTTAGAGGAGTTTTCATACAATAACAGTTATCAAGAAAGTATCAAGATGGCACCTTTTGAAGCTTTATATGGGCGACGGTGTCGAACTCCGCTAAATTGGTCTGAACCTGGAGAAAGGTACTTCTTTAGGCCTGACATGGTGAAAGAGGTCGAAGAAAAGGTTCAGAAAATTATTCATAATATGAAGAAAGCTCAGACTCGACAAAAGAGTTATGCAGACCGACGACGACAACCCTTATGCTTTCTGGTAGGCGATTATGTCTACTTGAAAGTTTCACCAATGAAGGGTGTATCGCGTTTCGGGGTTAAAAGAAAACTTGCACCCAGGTATATTGGTCCATTTCCGGTACTTGAGCAATGTGGGCCAGTAGCATATCGACTACAACTCTGTTGGAGCGAAGGCAGAAACGCCACCCTTCGCCCGAAGTCTCCACCGCTCAGCCCCCGCTCTGACAGGCAAAGCAGGCAGGGACACCCTTCGCTTGATCGACACCAGGGACAACATGGAGACCCTTCGCTCGATTCGGCACCAGACGAAGGCCTGCGGCAACGCCTCCCTACGGCGCGGCCTCGGTCGGCTCCGAGGCCCACATGAGGTCGGGCCCATTGTAACAGGCCCTGCGTGGCCGCGGTTGTGTTACGGGCCTAATTTGTAAAGGCGTACATGTAATTACAACTTGTAACCCCGCTTTATAGGAATATTCTGGGGATAAACTAGGTACCTGAGGGCACATGCGTCCTTAACGCAAGGCGCCGTGCACTCGGATACCTATAAATACCCCCGCACAGTGCCCGTGAGAGGCCAGATTAACAGAGCTTTTGCCATCACGCGCGAGTGCCCTGTTGCCATCTCCATTCACCCGTGTTGGATCTCCTTGCTGTCGAGAGACAGCCCCAACATTTGGCGCCCACCGTTCGTGCTACGAGACAACCACCCGCGATGGCACCCAAGAGAGCTAACCCGAAGGCTGACGAGGCTGCGAAGGCAGCACTGCTCGCCGCAAGAAAGGGCAAGGCCCTCGCCCTCACCCAATCCACCCACCAAGAGGCCACTGAAGACGACACCCTCCGCACCTGCGACCCCGAGGGACAACCCTCAGGCTTCGCACCTCCCCCAGGCTTCGCACCTCCCTCAGGCTTCGCACCACCGGAGGGCGCGGACCTCGCCGAGGACGGTGAGGTCCTCGGCATCTCAGCAGAGGAACAGCTACAGCTGCGCGCCCTGCGCCTCAAGAACCGCAACCTCCAGAGGCAGAAGGAGATACTGGAGGCCAAGCGCCAACGTGTGTCCGCACTCGCCAAAGTGCGGCAGATGATCCGCGACGAAGAACACAAGGCCCAGGAACTCGAGCGGGAGATCGCGCTGATGCAGCGCGAAGGCCCCCTCAGCCCGCGGCACGAGTCATCCCTCCAGCAGCGCGCACAAAACGAAGACACGCGCGAGGGCCACCCCGGCCTGCAGCATGGGCCACCCCTGCAACACCGCGCGCAACCGGAGGACCCGCGTTTCCCCCAGCGCGACTTCACTTTCCAGCACGCCGCGCCATTCCAAGGGGTCAACTATCTCGATGAGCGAAGCCCCCTGGCGCCTCACCTGCAAGTGACGCCGTGGCCAGCTAACTTCCGGGCTGGGACCTACCCCAAGTACAACGGCAGCACCGACCCGGCTCAATACATAATGAGTTACCAGGTCGCCGTCGCATCGTCCGGGGGGGACGACGCCACAATGGCGAAGTCCTTCATCATCGCCCTCGAGGGCCCCGCGCTCACCTGGTTCACCAGGTTGCCCCCGCTGTCCATCGATTCCTGGAGAAGTCTCCGGGACAAGTTCCTCCTCAACTTCCAGGGGTACCGCCCGGACACCGACGCCCTGGCTGAGCTCTCGCTCTGCAAGCAGCTAGAGAAGGAGACCCTGAGGGAATATTACCGCAAATTCCTGACCCTCAAGTCACAGCTACCCTCAGTCGATGACCAGATTGCCATCCACTATGCTATCAGTGGCCTTCGCGCGGGCGTCCTTTACAGCCATTGCATCAGGGACCCGCCCAAGAACCTCCAAGAGTTATACCAGCTGTTTGAAAAGTACGCCAGGTCCGAGGAGCTCCACCAGCGCAAGATTGAGTCCCAGCGGAAGCCAAAAGATGCTCCGCAGTCCAGCCGCACGTGGACAAGGACTCCGCAGCCAGACTCCGGTCGGGATGGCCGCGGTCAGCAGCAAGTGCACAACATCGCCAACCAGCAGCCGGCCGCTGACCCCCTTCGTCGCCAAGAATATCCCCCCCAGGGCCGCGGAAGTGGAACTCGCGGCAGGGGCCGAGGGCGTGCGCAGCCACCCCCTCCGCCGCGCCGATTTTACTGCCTTTTCCATGGCGAGGACTGCGCCCACCAAACTAAAGACTGCCCCGAAGTAAAGGCCACCAGAGACAGAATGGCGAGGGCGCAACCAGCCGACAACCCCAGAATTGTCGCGCATAATTACCAGCCACCCCCCCACCATATATCCACGCTCCCGCCCCGCATCCACCGCACCACGCTTACCAACATCATCAGGAAGTACAAATCGTACATCCTCCGCCTCCACCACCACACCAGCAACAACAAAACATCCCCCACGCCCCAAAACAGGAAGACTTCGCCGATCAACCTTATCGCGGAGTCATTCATATGATAACTGGGGGGTCCAGCACCGACTTCGACACCAAGCGGCAGAAGCGGGACCACTACCGCAGCGTAAACCATGTCGCTGTCACGGGCCCAGTTGTGCAGACGAAGTGGTCCCACATACCGCTCACCTTCGACGCACGGGACGTCGACTTGCGCAGCGCCCCCCACTGCGATGCCATGGTCATCAATTGCAGCGTGGCAGGCTGGGACCTACACAAGGTCCTCGTCGACAACGGCAGCCAGGCGGACATCATCTTCCTCCATGCCTTCGATCGCATGGGCATCAGCCACAGCCTGCTCAAGCCTTCGGACAACCCGTTGTATGGCTTCGGCGGCAAGGGCACCTTCCCCGTCGGCAAAATAGAGTTGCCCCTCTCCTTCGGTGTAGCACCCAATGCCCGAAGCGAGCAAGTGACTTTTGACATCGTGGATATGGTATATCCATACAACGCCATCATGGGTCGGGGCTCCATCAATAAGTTTGAAGCTGCCATCCACGGACTGTATTTGTGCATGAAGATACCAGGCCCTCTAGGCGTAATTACGGTCCGCGGTAACCAGCAAGCTGCGCGCAACATAGAGCGGGACTTCGTGCCTGGTCAGAGGAACGTACACTGTCTCACGACGCAGTGCGAGGTCCCTGCGCCCGCCAGCCCCACTGACAAGCAGCACGCCAAGGCTCAGTTGCAGAGTCAGGATGGGACCAAGACTGTCCCCCTCGATCAGGCCACGCCCAAGCAGACAGTCACTATCAGCGAAGACCTTACTTCGCATGAAGAAGAGAAGCTTCTCTGCTGCCTGGCCAAAAATAAAGATGTCTTCGCCTGGTCCGCCCTCGACCTGGTCGGAGTCAGCCGATCCATAATCGAACACAGTCTGGGGATCGACCCCTCGGTGCGACCAAGAAAGCAAAAGCTTCGCAAAATGTCCGATGAAAAGACAGAGGCCGCCAAGGCGGAGGTGCACCGCCTCCTAGAGGCTAAATTCATTGAGCCAGTGGCTTATCCCACATGGCTCTCCAATGTTGTAATGGTGCAGAAAAAAAGCGGGAAATGGCGGATGTGCATAGACTTCACCAGTCTCAATAAGGCCTGCCCAAAAGACAATTTCCCGTTGCCACGGATCGACAAAATAGTCGATAGCGCGGCCGGCTGCGAGGTCATGTCTCTCCTCGACTGCTTCTCCGGCTATCACCAGATATACATGAAGGAGGAAGACAAGGCCAGCACCAGTTTTATAACACCCTTCGGCACTTATTGCTTCATCAGAATGCCGGAGGGTCTCAAGAACGCCGGGTCCACATTCTCCAGACTCACCAAAACAGTACTCGAGGGCCAGGTCGGCAGAAATATATTTACATATGTGGACGACATCGTCGTCGCCAGCAAAAATAAGGAGGACCACCTCGCCGACCTGGCCGAGACATTCGCAAACATGCGAGACGCACGACTCCGCTTGAACCCGGAAAAGTGCGTTTTCGGCGTCCGCCAGGGCAAGATATTGGGCTACCTGGTGTCGCACCGCGGCATCGAGGCCAACCCAACCAAGATCCAGGCCATCATCGACATGTCGCCTCCGCAGTCCACCAGGGATGTCCAGCGTCTGACAGGCAGATTGGCTGCTCTCAACAGATTCATTTCCAGGTCGGCCGAGCGAAGTCTTCCTTTCCTCAAAACTCTCCGCGGCGCAAAAGACTTCGCTTGGGGGCCGGAGCAAGCAGCGGCCTTCGCCTCATTAAAGCAGTACCTAACGGAGCTGGCCACCCTCACGAGCCCCGACTCCTCGCTCCCCTTATTGCTCTATGTCGCGGCTTCGCCGCACGCGGTCAGCGCGGCACTAGTGCAGGAGCAGACAGTCGAAGGCGCTGTCAGACAGTGCCCTGTTTATTACGTCTCCGAGGTCCTGACTCCGTCCAAATGCAACATGACAGAGCTGGAGAAGATCGCCTACGCAGTCGTTATGTCCTCGCGCAAGCTGCGCCATTATTTTGAAGCATTCAAGGTCCGTGTCACCTCAGATAGGGGGCTCGGCAAACTGTTTAGAAACCCGGAGGCATCGGTAAGGATCGCCAAGTGGGCAGCCGAACTCTCCGGCTACCACATCAGCTTCGAGCCCAGGACAGCCATCAAATCGCAAGTCCTGGCAGACTTCGTCGTCGACTGGACCGGGCCAGTAACACAGCCGGAACCGACCACAGAGAAGGTCTGGACGATCCATTGCGATGGCGCTTGGTGCCATGCGGGGGCAGGCGTCGCTGCAATCATAACATCACCAGTCGGGGTCAAGCACAGATATGCAGCACGACTCAGCTTCAATCTGGAATCCGACAGGTGCACAAATAATATAGCGGAATACGAAGCAGTCATCCTCGGCCTCCGCAAGCTGAGGGCCCTCGGAGTCACCACTTGCATCATCAGAACAGACTCCAAGGTAGTTGCCGGCCAGGTCGACAAAGACTATGCAGCCAAGGACCCCGCGCTCATGCAGTACCTCGCGGCCATCCGAAGTCTCGAGAGGCAGTTCAAGGGGTTCACCGTGCAGCATGTGGACCGGGCCAAGAATGAGGAGGCCGACGCATTGGCCAAGGCCGCGGCCAGGGGCGAAACTCTGCCCTCCGACGTGTTCTTCCACGTCATCGGCACGCCAGCAGTCCGGAGCCCCGAAGGGCTCCAAATAACCAATGACAGCGAGGGCCACCGTACAGTCAACCTCATCATGACCGAAGACTGGCGAGCACCCATTACCCTGTTCCTGCAGGGGTATTATCATCCAGCTGACATCAGTGAGGCCAAGCGCCTCAGACATCGAAGCCGGGACTTCGCTCTGATTGAAGGCCAGCTATACAAAAAAGGAGTCAGCCAACCAATGCTTAAGTGCGTCACCGAGGCCGAAGGCATGCAGGTCCTACGTGAAGTCCACAGTGGCACGTGCGGCTCGCACGCGGGGCCAAGGGCCCTAGCTGCTAAGGTGATCCGCCAGGGTTTCTACTGGCCAGCAATGATTTGCGCCGCGAATCGGGTTACTCGGTCCTGCGAAGCCTGCCAGAAGTTCTCCCCTCGACAAGGCGGCCCTTCGCAGTACACAAAGCTGATCGCCCACACATGGCCTCTCCAGCGCTGGGGTCTCGACATTGTTGGACCCCTGCCCACCGCTCAGGGGAATCTCAAGTTCGCCTTCGTCGCGGTCGAGTACTTCACCAAATGGATCGAGGCACGGGCTGTCTCCACAATAACATCGAAGACTGCCCAGAAATTCTTCTGGCAGAACATCGTTTGCCGTTTCGGAGTACCGTCCGAGTTAACGGTCGACAACGGCAAACAGTTTGATAACCAAGACTTCAAGGATTTCTGTTTCTCCATTGGCACCAAGCTTGCCTTCGCCTCAGTCTATCATCCGCAGTCCAACGGGGTCGTGGAGCGCGCCAACGGAAAAATCTTCACAGCTATCAAAAAAATGCTCCTCGATGAAAAAAAGGGCAAATGGAGCGATTTCTTACCTGAGGCAGTCTGGGCACTAAACACGACTGAGTGCAGGGCGACCGGGTTCACTCCTTTCCGTCTGTTATACGGATCGGAGGCCATGACCCCGCAGGAAATAAAGCACGGGTCCCCGCGAACGGTCCCGTCAGCCGTCCCAGATGTGGACGAGCCGACTTCAAAGGATCTCATCGACGGAGACCGTGTCTTCGCCCTACAAGCTCTGAACAAGTATCAAGCCCAGACCAAAGCATGGCGTGACCACTCAGTCACCCCGAGGGAGTTCAGCGAGGGGGACCTCGTGCTCATTCGGACAGCTCGGACGGAGTCAAGGGGCAAGCTGGAGCCCAGGTGGGAGGGCCCTTTCATCGTCAAGACGAAGGCCTCCCCCAGCGCATACAGGCTCACAACACAAACCGGCGAGGACCTGGAGCATTCCTGGAACATTGACAACCTCCGCAAATTTTTTGTTTGATTCTTCAGGGCTGTCTTCGCCCTTGTAATTTGCAAAAACAATCTTGCACCGGCCCGCACTCTTTTCCTCCCGGGGGGTGAGGTTTTTAACGAGGCGGAGCCATGTAATATATGCGTAAAAAATCCCCCGCAAAAAGACATGCGTCGAAAAAGACCGCGATGACGGTCTTCGACATTCGACCACCACGAGGTCACCGCGAGGCTAAGCGCTAGCTACCCTCGCGTGCGACAAATCCGCGCAGAAGTCGCCTAAGGGTGCAGCCGGATTAGCACAACAAGTGCGAAAAAAATCTAAGTCTATCGCAAAGACTATCCGTGCAGAAGTCGCCTAAGGGTGCAGCCGGGAAAAAATCAAAGTCTATCGCGAAGACTATCCGTGCGGAAGTCGCCTACGGGTGCAGCCGGATTAGCACAACAAGTGCGGAAAAAATCTAAGTCTATCGCGAAGACTATCCGTGCCGAAGTCGCCTACGGGTGCAGCCGGATTAGCACAACAAGTGCGAAAAAAATCTAAGTCTATCGCAAAGACTATCCGTGCAGAAGTCGCCTAAGGGTGCAGCCGGGAAAAAATCAAAGTCTATCGCGAAGACTATCCGTGCGGAAGTCGCCTACGGGTGCAGCCGGATTAGCACAACAAGTGCGGAAAAAATCTAAGTCTATCGCGAAGACTATCCGTGCCGAAGTCGCCTACGGGTGCAGCCGGATTAGCACAACAAGTGCGGAAAAAATCTAAGTCTATCGCGAAGACTATCCGTGCGAAAGTCGCCTAAGGGTGCAGCCGGATTAGCACAACAAGTGCGGAAAAAATCTAAGTCTATCGCGAAGACTATCCGTGCGAAAGTCGCCTAAGGGTGCAGCCGGATTAGCACAACAAGTGCGAAAAAAAAAAAAAAAATCTAAGTCTATCGCGAAGACTATCCGTGCAGAAGTCGCCTAAGGGTGCAGCCGGGAAAAAATCCAAGTCTATCGCGAAGACTATCCGTGCCGAAGTCGCCTACGGGTGCAGCCGGATTAGCACAACAAGCGCGGAAAAAAATTTAAGTCTATCGCGAAGACTATCCGCGCGGAAGTCGCCTAAGGGCGCAACCGGTTTAACACAGCAAGTGCGAAAAAACCGAAGACTATCTGTGCAGAAGACACTTAAAGGTACACCTGGACTAGCACAACAACGGCCGAAACGACAACATCGAACCATTCACGCCAAGACCAATTCTAATCAACCAAGCACAGCGCAGCCGAACGAATCAGTTAGTACAAAACGCCTTCACACACATGCACGCGAGGGCACACAATTCCACCATACAAGACTCTACATACACAAGCGAGGACACCACACTCTACATCGGTTCAACTTTAGGAATAATTCCCATCTCCCTATAATTAAATAACATTATCCTGAGCTCCTCACCCGCAAAAAGCCTTCGCAGTTCCCCCTCACCTACGCTCTCGGCGGTCGGCAGAGACAACAGTTCCTGCCGACCGGCCCCACTCACACGAAGCAAAGCCCGCTCCTCCGCGCTAACCCTACGTTTTGCAACCGCCCTTCGTCGACGGCGCCCGGCGCTAGGGCCCGGCACGTCCGACGCGTCCGCGGCGTGTGGCGAGGCCTCCGCCGCAGCCACGTCCAAGGCCGTAAAATAATCCAAATTCTCCTCCGACGACTCCTCAGTCCACTCAACCGAGCTCCCGGAGTCAGCAAAGTCAAAAAACTCAGATGCAGACCCACTATATTGATTACCACCTTCCGCGGTCGAGGCCGCCAAAAACTCAGTAGCAGTGGTTGCGTGCGCAGGCCCAAAATCTTGAACCTGCGCAGCAACCAAAGTTCAGTACAAACATCCAAAATTTCCTAACCCTAGACAACCACTATGCCACCTGCGAGGGCCCTGACGCGGCGGGCGCCTCC
This sequence comes from Zea luxurians, assembly GCA_029449295.1. Classification (NCBI taxonomy): domain Eukaryota; kingdom Viridiplantae; phylum Streptophyta; class Magnoliopsida; order Poales; family Poaceae; genus Zea; species Zea luxurians. The sequence goes on along the minus strand of JAOPSE010000790.1, from coordinate 50,734 downwards.
GCCGTTGTCTCCGCCGCCGCTCCCGCCTTTCTTCCCACCGCCTCCGCCGTCGGATCTTCGACGGTCGGCGCGGCTGCTGCGAGGGCATCGGGAGCGCCTTCGGCCACCTTCATGGGCAGGTCTTCAACTGTCGCAGCAGATGTGGGGGCGCCTGGTGCGTCTTCCGTAGTCTCCGGGGCCGGCTCCGGGTCAGGCAGGGCGTCGTTCAGTGCTCCGAAATCGTCCACCCGCTCGCCTCGCTCCGCCTAAAACAAAACATACAAAAAGTCAGCAAACACACGCACAGACCACATCCAGCAAACGCCAAACAAACGACAACGTTACCTGAGCCCTCGCAGCCTCGGCCCGCTCCCTGACCACTTCACCACCATACAGACCCCACATCCGATCATAAAGGGCGCCGGCGGACTCCTTCACCACGGGGTCTTCGACCTTATAGATGTCTCGCCCAAAATCTTCATCTGCCTGGTCGAAGGCCTCATAATGCCGGCACCCTTCGCGAGAGAGTGCGTTCATTGCCCCCTCGCAGGTAACCAGGGAGGCGAACGACATTAATCCAGCCAAGACAGTGGGGAGCTCCTGCAGCTCCTCTTGCACCCATTCCAAGCAGCGAAGTCCGGCCTCTCGCTCCGGCACCACGAAGTCACCGGTCCGCGCACCCAGCTCGCGGTATGTGGCCATAAGCTGCGTGCGCGTCCGTTCGGCCTCCGTCCGTGCCGCGGCTTCGGCCCCCTTCGTGCGGCTCTCCAGAGCGGTGAGCCGCCCCCGCAGGTCCTCGGCGAGATCCTTGGCAAGATTGGCCTCCGCCCGTGCCAGCCTAGCCTCCGCCTGCGCGGCCTGCTCTTTGGCGACGGCCTCGTTGGCCTCCCTCCTCTCCCCCGCCAGCTGGCGCCGGAGATCAGCCTTTTCTTCCTCCAGGGCGGCCACCTTGTCCGCCAGTTTACGACACTTGCTGTCGGAGGCAGACTTCTCACGGACAGCGTCAGCATGTTGCGTCCGAAGTCTCTCGACTTCGGCAGATAAGGCTGCCGTGAGCGCCCCCGACGCAGTGCGGCTGGTGAAGTCGGCCACCTGCAGAGAACACGTAAGGCCATGGCCGTAAAAAAAAAAAAAAAAAAAAAAAAAAACTCGGCGGACCTGACTCAGCGCCTCCGTCGCCTGATTCAGCGCCTCCGTCACTCCCTTCAGCCGGCGGGTCGCCGCGCCAGCCTCGTCTCTGACCTTCGCGAGGGCCGACACCTCGCCTCCGGCGCCAAGGGCCCCGCCCTTCGCCGCCGCGATTGCCCCGGCAGGCACAGCTATAACAAGCCGGCCCTCGTCTGACCCTGTAGCGCATCAACAATCAAAAAAAAAAAAAAAGGCGGCCGGGTGACTTACCCCCAAGATAATCATCCACGCTAATGTCGGTGCCGAAGTCGGCGATGCGCTTGCCCGGCGGCGGCAACGCTCGGGCCGCCTTCGAAGCCTCCGCCACTCCGCTGGCCGGCGGCACCACCTTCGTCGGCTTGGAGACTCCGGCGCTCGCCGCTGTCTCCGGCGCCTTGCTGGGCGCAGCGGCGCCCGCCTTCGCCGCCAGCGGCGGCTTGCCTCCACTGGAGGCCGCAGCCTTCGCCGTTCCCCGTTGCCTTTTCGGCCGGGCGTCGTGAATCCTTACGGTCGCCTGGCGTTTTTACGCTGCCCCTTGGCGATCCTTGTCCATCACTGCCCACACAACAGCACCGATATTTCGCCCGTAAGGAAAAACCCTCCACTGACGAACCATACGAGATGTAAAACAGTCTTCCTCAGCCGCGCAGGGGACAGGAACATTTCTAGGCCAGCAGCCCCCGGTAACCCTCAGCATCCGAGCCGAAGACTCCCGGAGCTCGGGCGAAGACATCCTCTCCCCCGGGGCCGCGCACGTCCTCATTAACTCCCTAGCAAAACTATCAGACACCCCGATTCCTCCCATCGCAGTACCTAATTTTCTCTTTTTTGAGGAGGGGGCGGCCGTCAGCGCAGGGTCGCCTCCAGTCTCCACCACCGGCTTCTTCCCACGGCGGTCCGCTTCGTCTTGTCCAGGGTAGCCGTCGTACGGTAATTGATTCAATTCGAAGACCCTGTTCAAACGTTCATTTGACCCGCGAATATCGAAGCTGCGCTGGCCTTCAGTCCTCGCCACGTACCGCCCCACGAGCCGCACCGCCAAGTCCTCAGCATCACGCACAAAGGCGGCCGGGTCACGGTTTCGCAAATTCAGTGCAAAGGCTGGACTTCGCACCACCCTTCCTCCGTGAAAGGGCATCTGGCGAGGGCACACTTCGCCCAACGCCCAGCCGTGCGCCAAGGGCCAGACCCCATACGCCACAAACTCTTCAACTAAATCACGACCACTGCTCTGGCCGGCGGCGCATCGAAGGGCCCCTTCGTCCGCATCCTCTTCTGCCACTTCAAAGTGCGGATACGCAGAGTAATAGTGAGAGCACATCTCAGATACGGGCAGTCCTTCATGGCCTTCGACAGTAGCCTCAGCAACGTAAAACCAAAATTCATTCCAATTGCCCCACTTGTTGCGGGCGCACGGAACCAACTCCACTACTGGCATTGTGGTCTTGCCGGTCTTCGGCGTGAATGTGCACGACCCAAACTGGGCAACTCCGCCCTCAATCACCCTCTTCTGCCAATGCAAGCAGTAATTCTTCGCAAAAACTTCAACCGACGGCTGTCCACCGTACGAAGTCGTCGCCCAGACATACTTCGCCAGCGCCACCACGGCGTTCGGTGTCAGCTGATGAATTTGAACATTGAATCTACGCAGGACTTCGCCAACAAACCGGTGCGCAGGCAGGCGGAGACCGGCGACGAAGAACGCCTCAAAAACAACCAACTCACCCTCCGGCTCGGGGACTTCCTCCGTCCCCGGAGCACGAGCGACTCCGCCGCCAAAGTAGCCCAAGCGCTGCATTTCTTCGACGCGGGCCGACGTCATCCGCGACACACCAAAATCAACAGAGTCGCCGGCGCGCAGCTCCTCCACCATCACGCCACTCAACGTCTCCTCAGACGAGGCGGCGGCCGGCGGCGTGGCGTCGGCGGAAGAAGAAGAGGATGGCATTGCTACGTACCGTCGGCGGCGGCGGGCGGTCTGCTTCACTCGAGCCAGATCTCCGACGAGCAAAGCGAGCAGTAGAAGAAGCGGAGCAGAAAGACGGCGGGCGGCTAGGGTTTTCACGGAGCGCGGAAGGCAAAGTGCAAGCAGCGCCGTCCCCCGCCCCCCTTTATAGGCAGGGCGCGGCTCCTCGGGAAACCCGCAATCCCACAGGGCACGACGCTTCGGAAAACCCGCAGTCCAACAGTACGATGTCCATCAACGGTCACATCAAAAACCCCCGCGGAACCACTTCGAGCGAGGGCAGCGTCTCCGCCATCTAGCGACGTCTTCGGCACCAGGTGACTTTGTCGAACTGGTCCCTCGGAGGGCAAATGTTGGAGCGAAGGCAGAAACGCCACCCTTCGCCCGAAGTCTCCACCGCTCAGCCCCCGCTCTGACAGGCAAAGCAGGCAGGGACACCCTTCGCTTGATCGACACCAGGGACAACATGGAGACCCTTCGCTCGATTCGGCACCAGACGAAGGCCTGCGGCAACGCCTCCCTACGGCGCGGCCTCGGTCGGCTCCGAGGCCCACATGAGGTCGGGCCCATTGTAACAGGCCCTGCGTGGCCGCGGTTGTGTTACGGGCCTAATTTGTAAAGGCGTACATGTAATTACAACTTGTAACCCCTCTTTATAGGAATATTCTGGGGATAAACTAGGTACCTGAGGGCACATGCGTCCTTAACGCAAGGCGCCGTGCACTCGGATACCTATAAATACCCCCGCACAGTGCCCGTGAGAGGCCAGATTAACAGAGCTTTTGCCATCACGCGCGAGTGCCCTGTTGCCATCTCCATTCACCCGTGTTGGATCTCCTTGCTGTCGAGAGACAACCCCAACAAACTCCCCGAAATTCTGTCTGCTATTCATAATGTGTTCCATGTGTCGCAATTGAAGAAGTGTCTTCGGGTTCCCGATCGAACCATTGAAGTGACAGATGTTGTCCTAGAACCAGATTTAACATACTCGGAACATCCTATTCGAGTTCTGGATCAAAAGGACAGGGTTACCCGGAGAAAGACTCTCAAATTCTACAAGATACAATGGAACCAACATGATGAGGAAGAGGCTACATGGGAAACTCAAGACTTTTTGAATAAGAATTTCCCAGGCTTTCTAGCCTCATGTAATTTGTAAAGTGTATATAGTTATTGCAATAAAGGAGTGAACCCCCACACCACCCCTGCCTTGTACCAGAAATAAGGAAATAAAAATGTGACACATTTCCTTTTCCATTACTCACCCTAGGACTTTAAATCTCGGGACGAGATTCTTTTATGGGGGGAAGGATGTAACACCCCTGGTGTTACTGTAATTAAAACTTGAGCATGGCATCATAAGCATTGACATTGCATATGTTTGATACACCTAGAGTGCATTCACTAGGTAAAAATTTCAATCAAGTTGTATTGTTTAAGTGTTTTTGCAAATAGAACCTTGGATGGGAAACTTAACCCTAAATAAGGATTAAAGGGGTAAAACTTAACCCAAGATGAGAAAACCTAAAGGCTTTAGGGAAAAAGTCATAAAATGTCCCCAAAAACAAAGTTGAGTCACATTTATACCCCTGGGATACCAAAAATCTCAATTAGAACCCTAGAAAACCCTAAAACCAAACCCTAGGGACCTATGTGCAAAATTAGTCCACTTTTGGGCTAAAGTGCAAAAACCAAGTCAAATAAGTATTTTAAGTCATTTGGTTCACAAATATGTGGATTTGAAAGCCAAACCCTAAGTTTTGGACTCATTTGCAAAAAGGACCCCAATTTTGATTCCTATGCTATGTCTGAAATCAGGGTTATAGGCCCAACTTTGGGGCTGTGTAGCTTTCAAAATAGTGAGAACTCATATTAGGTCACCACATCAAAATTGTAACCTGATTATAGAAGAACAACTTTGCTTAAGGTGGTAAGCTCACTTGTTGAGAAAAATTCAGAGATAATCTTGCCTGAAGTTGCTCTGTCAGGCTTGTATCAAGAAACTGAAACTGAACCTGAGGTCAGAAGTGGTCACAGTGATATGGGACCGATTTAAGCACGCCATAACTTGTAATACGTTCGGTTTTGATACAGGAATCCTATAGTAAGTTTGGAGACTGATGATTAGTGAACAACTTTTATTAAGAGGGATCGCTCTGTTCCTAACAAGAATCGAGAGATAATCAGGTGGGATCATGGCCAGTTCAGGCGACTGAAATAGATGAGCCATGGTACAGTGTTTTGGATGGATCAGAACGGTAGCTCAGCTCGCCGTCGTTGATCGCCGTCCGGAATCGTGCAGGGTGTTGGGTGGATAACATCGGTAAAAGGTAGCTCGTACGTGGCACCCTCTCCTGTGCTCGGCCGGAGTTACTCACCGGCGGCCGCCGTGACTCAGTGGATTCCGCCGCAGTGGCACTCATGCCGTAGTTCTCCCTCACTGCATCCCTTTCCGACGTGGTAAGCATGCGTGTGTGTTACTATCCGTGGCCGGGGGCCATCCGTTGGGCCGCCGTGCCTATAAATTGAGCAGAGGGTCACGGCGAGGTGCTCGCTGTTCTTCAAGTGAGCTCGGGTATAACCAGAAATTCACACTGCCCTCTCCACCTTCTCTCAAATTGATTGCGCCCGGTGAAAGCCCAGTCCCTTACGATCCTATAGCCTCAATCCCCACCCCTAATTTCATCAGAGACGTTGAATTGCCACTTCCCCCAATTCAGTCCGCCACGCCACCCAAAACAGCCCGCCCGTGGCCAGCGTACTCTGGTAAGTCATTGTCCAATCCTTGCGTCGTTCTAGTGTTCTTGCATACTCGCGAAGCTCACGGTGGCGTCCGTTTGCTCTGATCGACCGTGGTTTGGCGAGAACATGTACTCCCGTGCTCGGTTCCCGCCGTGCACGTGGACCGGCTGTTCTCAGGGTGCTCGAGTTAAATTAGTGGGTGTTCCGAGGCCGTCTTAGGTCGGTAAGGCCTCCCCGATAATCGGCTTGAGCAATCATCGCCGGTCATGGCCGGTATGTGCCTCGGCAGGCGTGAACGATGAGCGCGCCGCGGTCGAGGACTAGTTTGGAGAAGAAATAGAAAGTCAGGGGCATTTCTGTGAAGTGTCAGCGACTATTTTAAATAGGGTTTGGAGTTCTTCAGGTTATTCAATACTGCAGGGGCTAGTTCACAAAATCGCCGGCGCGCGCGGGCGCACGCGCTCGTTTTCCCCTTTGAATTGGGCCGCTGGGCTGAACTCAGCCCAGTACTATTCCCTGGTTTTCCTTTTTCTTTTATCTCCAGAGCTAAAACAATTGTAGAAAATTACAGAAAAATCCTAAAATTATGAAACCAATTTTCTTAGGTTTCTTATTTTCCCTAGAATTTAGTAAAAATAGTTTTGTGATTTTTAGGTTAAATAAGGAATTTTAAGGCATTTAAAGTAGTTAAAAGTAGTAGTTTTGGATTTTTAAAAGATAAGTTGTAATCCCAAAAATGCTCAAAATTTTTATATGAGCTCCTCATATTATTTAGAAGCCTTGGGTAGAGTTTGGGTTGATTTGGACCTTGTTTGATCACCAAACCCCAAAACACCCCCCCTGCCCTTTGAACTCCTTTACTGACTCCGGAAACCCTAAGTTCTCGGAGTTCCGTGAAGGAAAGTTGTACTCAAGACTTAGATAATAAGTTTATATTATTTTTGCACCCTCATGAGCATCCCATGGCATCCATTCTTATACATATGTATGGTTATGATTAGAACGTGAAGAAGAAGTGGAAGTCACCGAAGAAAGGACACCACCACCCTCGGATTCTCAAGCAGGCAACTGCTTCTACTTTGATATTTGCGGATCTGAGCCAGACTCACCTGTTAACGAAGGCAAGCCCCGGTGCGTGCAACCCCTTTCCTTGTGTTTTTAAATACTTTTCGCACACTTTAAGTCAAGTGGAATGTGCATTAGGTTCATAGGAATTGCTTGGAACCCTTTGATGCATTGCTTTCCTTGATATCCACACCTTTATAGATACTTCTGGTGAAGTATCAAAATTTGATTTATAAAAATGCTTAGCCTTGCTTAGGTCTTGTGAATAGAGGTTGTCTTTTGCTATACTGCCTAGCTCAGGGGTTATCCTGAGGAAAGATGACTTCTACCTGCAAGAATACTTTCATTGAGAGCGTGGTGGGATCTTACTGCAAAGTTCCCTGTGATGCTCCGTTCATCCTAAGGAACAGAAACAATCCTAAGGGTGGAAGTACTTAAATCGAAACTTGGGTTAGGAACAGGTGATGTTCTACCCAGGTTGATTAAGGATTGAATGTGTATGTAGGCGTGCTGATCGAGGACCCTTTAACTGGTCACATGCCTCGTCATGGGTAAGCCTTGCCTCGGGCAGACTAAGGCCAGAATAAGATAACACGAAATGGGCGTGGAGCGGTGGCGGGAGTAGCGTGTACCCACCGTGGCAAGAGGCTGGACGGTGGTGTATCTGTGCTCTCGGTTTGCGTGAACCTGATCTGGTCATAAGAACCCCGGTGGCGGGTTGACATATGAAAGGGTTAAGTGCTACATATGTCGTGTGATTGGAGATCCTCAGCTGAGTATAATCGATTCGGATCGCTGTACCTTCGCTGTTATGAAGACTTGGTCACTTCCCTGCAACCTAAGTCAGGATGTGAACATTATGAATAAAAAGGATGTTGTATTGATGAGATGATGAAATTAGACTAGATGCAAACAGTGTCTATTAATAATCAATCTGGCGTTAAAATATTGAAAGTAAGGACTTACTGTAGTAAGCTATTTCTGCAAAGGTATCTAAAGTTGATTTTTGCTAAAACCTCTCCTTGATTCCTATTTATCCAGCATACCCTTGAGAGTCTTTTCCTTAGTCGGGTAAGACTTGCTGAGTAATTCCATACTCAGGGTTTATTCCCTCGTTGTTTTTAGGTGAGGAAGCTGCAGATTTCTGTTGCTTCTGTACCAAGGTGGTTCCTAATGAAGATAAGCAAGAATGAAGTGTGGGAGGAAAGGATCCTCCATTAAGACTTTTGTGTGATAACTGTCGGGAGGAGTTTTTACCTCCCTTGGTATGTGTAATAATATTACTCTGCACTCGTTTATATTCCTGGTCTGTAATAAAAAACGTGATCTTACTTTTTAATAAATGTAAGTTATGTAATCGCTTCCGCATATCTATATCTCCGATGTTCTGTAATGTCTGCAAGACGGGTGAGACGTTCCTGGAAAGGTAAGGGAAGATACAGAGCTTGTCAAGTAGTTCAGGGGCACCTATAGGGTTGTCTGAGGTCCATTGGACAAGGACAACTGTAGGTGGGCCTAATTACTTGGGAGGTTCCGTCACACGCTGCGCCCTTAGGAACGACTTTTTGTAGCTTCGGTGAAACTTGCAATGCGATTTTTAACTCTGCATTCTCATAGGAACGACTTTTGAGCTTCAACAATTTTTGAGCTTCGTGAGTCTGTGGAGAAGATATATTTCACTATGACAAGAACGAAGCTATTACAAGAAATTAAAAATGACAAGAAAACTATGTTTACATTGATTGTTCCTTTTTTAAAAAGAAAATGATAATGAATATAAAAATGTTTCAGAGGTAGGATATCTCTCAATAGATGTGTTTTGATTCTGGCACAGTACTGTTGACTGTGCGAGCTTCGGATTCCTCCCTGAAATCTCACTACTGATGGGTCTGTTGGCTACCTTCTGGCTGCCGACCATGTGAATAGGCAGGTTGCAGTGGTGGCGGAGGTGGAAGCTGTGGCCAAGAAGCTTGTGGCTGACTAGCCGAAGCAACTGAAGTTGCAGGATGATTACCCACATATTCTGGTATGTAGGGTGAGTGACACGAAGCAGTGTGCAGGACCTGCTTGGGTTGACTTTGCCGGGCTTTGGCTTCTGCGATCTCCTTCTGCTTTTGGATGGTGATTTGGCACATTCTTGTAGTATGGCCCTTGTCTTCACCACAAAATAGGCAGTAGATCTTCCTGGGCTGATCCCCATATCTTCCTCCAAAGCCCCTGGCGCCATTGCCTCTTGGAGTTGGCGACCGGAAAGAGCTTTGTTGCTGCCCCGAAGATTGTGAAGTGTATTGTGGCCTCTGCAGCTGACTTCCTCTGTCATCACTCTGAGTGGAGTTGTGAATTGACCTGACATGCCTCGGGTGGATTCTTCCTCCGAAGCCCCTGGTCATCTCAGAGAACCTATAAGCTTCCTCCCTTCTTTGGCGGAAGTCATTGTCAGCCCGGATGTACTCATCCATCTTTTGAAGCAGCTTCTCCAGAGTTTGTGGAGGCTTTCTAGCGAAATACTAGGCAGTAGGTCCTAGACAAAGCCCCTTGATCATGGCCTCAATGACAATTTCATTGGGCACTGTAGGCGCTTGTGCTCTCAGACGCAAGAACCTTCGGACATATGCCTGAAGATACTCCTCATGGTCTTGCATGCATTGAAACAGGGCCTGAGCTGTGACTGGCTTCGTCTGAAAGCCTTGGAAACTTGTCACTAGCATATCCTTGAGCTTCTGCCACGAAGTAATAGTCCCTGGTCGAAGAGAAGAATACCATGTTTGGGCCACATTCCGAACTGCCATGACGAAGGACTTGGCCATGACAGCTGCATTGCCTCCATATGAAGATATAGTTGCTTCATAACTCATCAAAAATTGCTTCAGATCTGAATGCCCATCATACATGGGGAGCTGAGGTGGCTTGTATGATGGAAGCCATGGGATAGCCTGCAGTTCTGCTGCCAAGGGAGAAGCATCATCAAAGGTAAAGGTATCATGATTAAAATCATCATACCATCCATCCTCATTGAATAAGCCTTCTTGATGAAGCTCCCTGTGTTGGGGCCTTCGATCTTGTTCATCTTGAGCAAGATGGCGTACTTCGTCAGTGGCTTTGTCGATCTGCCTTTGAAGGTCAACCAGTCGGGCCATCTTCTCCTTCTTCCTTTGTACATGCTGATGGATAATCTCCATGTTTCTGATCTCTTGGTCCAACTCCTCCTCCTAGAGTGTTGGACTGGTGGCCTTCCTTTTCTGGCTTCGGGCCTCTCGGAGAGAGAGGGTCTCCTGATTTGGGTCCAGTGTTTGTAGTGCAGCAGCCCCTGGCGCTGAAACTTTCTTCGGCGGCATGACGAAGGTCAGTGCTTGCTGAAGGTGGTCGAAAAAGGGTTCACCGACGGTGGGCGCCAATGTTGGGGACTTGTTCTCAAATACTATGAATTAAGAACAAGGCAACATAAGATGTTAAATGTTTATGCCCTTCGTCTTTCGAAGCATTATTTCCCTTAGGATATAATGATCTTCAGATGAAGGTTATGAAGGACATACCTTCATAATCACAATATGTGTTGAATAAAAGAAGAAGCATATAACACATGAAAAGCAACATAAACGACCATATAACATTATTATTTTTTCTTATTATATAATCATGGAAATACAGGAACAATACTAAATTACAAAGGTACCTTCGGCTTGTCAGAAGGCAAAAAGGTGCAAGCATGACGCAAAAGCAGGTACAAGTCAGCGTGAACAGTACAGGGGTACTGTTCATCTATTTATAGGCATAGGACACAGCCTGTGAGAAATTACATCCATGTCCTTTACATTTATTATTGACTTATATACAAATCTATGGGGACTAAACAACCTTTTCCCCTTTAAGTCAGTTCCTTCTCCCGTGATTGAGCCGAAGCTCCTTTGCGCATAGCTTCGAAGAAACAGCAACCTTCGTCACGATCATATCCTTCTCATCGTATATGCCTTTAATCCTGAATCTGAAGGTACCTGTCTATAAACCATGCTTGGAAAACACTGTTAAATTACGTTTTTGAGGACCTTCGGAGGACGAAGGCCCCCAACAGGGGCGCCAAGGAAGGGAAGGAAGGGCTGCTGCTCTTGGGTGCCGAGCCGAGGAAGGGGAAGGTGCAGGAGGCTCGACCATGGGGAAGAGGAGTACCTGCGCCCAGGGAGCCAAGGGGAGTGGCTAGAGGTGAGGGCGCCATGGCTGCAACAGAGGGGGCGTCGGCGTCCACCATGGGGAAAACAGGAACCACCTGCCTCCATGGATGCCGTCTTAAAGGAGCAAGGGAGGTGCTTGCCATGGACAACAGAGGGAGAGGTTTCCTGCTGCTGAGCGCCATGGAGAACAGGGAGGGGTGCCATCTTGGGGAAACCACGAGCAGGGTCTGGCGCCATGGTGGTTGCTGTCCTGGGGAACCAGAGAGGAGGATGGCATGGGGAGAAGAAGTGGAGAAGGCTGATGGCGGCTAGTGGGTAGATGAATAATATCCAAGTGCAAGGGAGGGGGATTCGTATTTATAGAGGAGCCCTAGGGTTAGGGTTCTAGTGGGATTGCTTAGGGTAGAAGCAAATGGTTGCTTCTAGGCTAAGATACCATTATTTATAGGAATAAAATGCTCCTGCGGAATTTGTCTGTACGGAGAACATAGCAAACTAGAGTTCGGACGAATGGAAGATCGAGCGATTAACTCGACCGAGAGTTTGATTTGACTTCGCTCGGAAATAATTCCTCATGCATGATTTGAAAATAAATCATCTCGAGATATGAGCAGCTTTCGGATTTACGATTGAAGGAGACAAATCGTGACATTTTAAAAATCATCGCCGATGTTGATTTTTGAAATCGGATTGGACTCAAACATATTAAGCTGAGTCGGATAAGAATTAATTAGAGACTAACACAATAGTCAGACATAGATCGAAGGTTGAGGAATCGGACACAGATCGACTAGCAACTGTCGAGAGTTTGATTAAATGAGCTTTAGACGAGATTTATAAATCGAGATTGATTATCAAGTTTGCATTCGTTTCGAGAAATAAATGTTTTTAACACGCTCCAAATTTGGCATTTATCGATATTAAATAGCTCTGAATTTGGTGAACTGTCATGAATAATCCTGATAAACAGAGACAGATGCGATCGAGAAATAGAAATTTTCATTAAACATTCAAGCTTACGATAAATCTCCCGACATAACATGAAATAGACACCTGGGGTGTCACACTCTTGATGGCTTGCGTCTATTCATCGTATAGATGGGAGACGAACGGGTACCTTTCTGCTTCTTTAAATACACCAATTGTTTGTTGCATACTTCTTCACTCATCTTCACTTTCACTTCCTTACTATCCCCTTCTCAACTCTAAAACACCCAAAAGGCGGTAAGCAAGGATGACAATGGCAAGAAGAGGGGCAAGGGAGGCAAGCATGACAAGAGGAAGCATCCTCCGACTATGTCGCAGGAGGACTTCGGCGACTTGGAGTACTCGGAGGAGAAATCCTCTTCTAAGGATGTAAGGACCCCCCTTACCCGTTGATGCCCCTCACCGTCATCCGTCTATACGGACGAGTCCATGGGGATCTCTGTGGTGGAGAGAGCCTACATCCGGGACATCGAGCAAGCAGAGATCAATGACTTGGATGACTTAGATGACTCCAACGATGAGGAGGAGTCCATGGAGGAGGAGGAGGACGAGGACAGGTACGATGGTGGGAAGGAGGGGGGCAAGGACGATAAGGTCATCAGCAGTGGCGGCGAAAGTGGAAAGGGTGGAGAAAACAGAGGTGGCAGCGGCAAGGGTGGAAACGACAGTGGTGGCAACGGCAAGGTCGACAACGGTGATGGTGGCAACAGCGGCGACGATGATGGCGGTGGCAATGGTGGCGGATCGCCACAAGCTTAGGTAGCATGATATAGTGGCAGTAGTTGGGTGGCGTGGCTGTCTTTTGGTCCAGTTCATAATGAATTGGTCGTTTATGTAAAAATAAACTTACTCTCCCTATATATATGTTTGTGTTTGAAGATTTGTCTGATTGCTTTCCCTTGCCCTTGTTTCAGTGTTTCTATCCATCGATTCTTGGTAGTTTTACTCATCCAGTGGAAAATCCAAATTACGACGTAATAATATGTGGTGGAACCGCCGAAATTATTCCAGCTTAAGTGCCCAAGTCACACCCGCATGGGCAGCAACACACTTAAACTGGAACAACCCGTCAGTCCCTCGGATCTAGTCTGATAAAGCCACTTACCAGGATCAAATACCACTAGCTCACATGAAGGTGAGGCATAGAGAAATACAATAAAGCATAACACCACAAATTTAATAAGTACCAATAGTGATTACATTATAGGAGTTTCAAAAATAATAACTATAAATTTTAATGCAGCGGAAATAACTAACAGAGAAAACCGAGTAATCATGGCGAAGCGTGGCCACGCTACTCCTCCTGGTCCTCTCCAGCGAAAGCAGTAACCCTCTCGACCATCTATCTCGGTGGCAGGGATGAAGGCCAAGTCACACCATCAACCAAATCAAGGAGGTACCTGCAAAAATTATGCCATAAGCAAGGCTGAGTATACTAATACTCAGCTAGACTTACCCGGTGTGAGGAGTCTACTCCTCTACCTCTAGAATGCAGCTGTTTGGCTGAGGGGTTTGGTTTGCCAAAAGCACTAGCTGAGTCTAAAATCAAGTTTTAGCTTTTCAAGTTTCAGTGTGACTCTCTTAAGAATAAATGTGTACCTAGCTAATCATACATGGTATCAAACATTTTAGCAATCAATATCTTTTGTCAGTCAACTCATTTCCACTTATTACTCAATGTAGCAGCATGGATCAAGCAGTCTCATTAGCTGCGAGAAGCAGACGTTTCGAATCGAGTTTTTAGACCTTGCAAGGTAAACCTAAACACATGACGTGGCGAGGCACTCTGTCTCCACACATATCAACCGTCCCCATCGATCCACTGGCAACAGAATAGGGCTCACCGCCTTGGCATACAATGCCTCACTGACCCTGACTGCCATCGTGCAGTGACAGTACTTGTACCCACCATAACCGGAATGGGAGACCACGTCTCAGGTTGCGTGAGGGGCAAAGTATGCGGGCAGGTTCACTCAGGTACTAGGCTTACCGATTTACCATATTTCTCGGCATGTGCTTAGTACACTCAAACGCTTGACACACGGTACCACACCTTAATCCTTATTCCAATTTCCGTCTCATAGACAACGCATCCCCATGGATCGTTGTCCACAGACCATCGTCATTACGATATAAAAATGGATACAACCAATTCCTGACCTCGCGCGAGTGCTAGAAAAATCACTCGACTTTTACCGAGATCCCTAATTAGTAAAGCAGCTACTCGACCTATCATACTAGTATCCATCTCAAAGGAATCATGAGTTCATGCAAATAGGGTTTTAGACAACTCCTACACTTAAGTGCACAGTACAAGCCTACAAACATTAAGTGCACTAAATTAGCATATATATAACGGTTATGCATAAAACCGGGCTTGCCTTTAATTTAACACTTAGATAGTGTTTGCTGGGGGGTACTCGCTTGGCTTCATCCACTGGTTAAGTCCCTTCTTCAGGTCGCCCACCAACTGCATCTTGTGGTTGGCACCACATCACTTGCACGATCATCATCTCTCGGTCCTAAATGAGATGCAAGATGCATATGTATGAATATAATAAAAGTAGCACAAGATACCTTAAGTACATGTTAGCGAATTAAACACTAAGTAGCGAGACCTCATAAGCAACCATACACACTAGCGTTAGCTAACTACATGTCATCGAGCGCACAACATTAACACCACTAAAAAGACGACAAACATTTTGTGTATTTACGCAACACAATTATGACCTCATAAGTACGAGCATTCATTTAATTTGCTACGGCTTTTCATTAGTTCTTCTATTTATTACACAAAAGTATCTCAAGCACAAGTTCAACAGAGGAGGGATTCCTATCCACAACCAACTACTCAAACATGTTAATCATGGAACGCATGTTAACCTAAGTTTAGACATTACAAGTCTATGTCCGTTAAGTGCTAACTAAGCATTTTTAGCCAACAGGTGAACTAAACAATCAAATGCGCACTTGCAGATTTTTGGACAGCAACACAGCAGCTACTTGTTTTAATCATAACTTTTCAAATATTAATCCAAAAATAGCAAACTAGAACTTTCTGGAAAGTTTAGAAAGTGCTCTACAACTTCGGTATTGTTACCACAACATGATTCAACACTTAGCAAGGTCAAAACATGCTAAAACAACAGCTCTGTCCAGATTTGGACAGATTCAGTCTTGCAACTTCAAAAATTCACAACTAAAGATTCAGACATCTAAACAAAAGTGATCTTAGACTTCATATAAAGAAAATTAAATGTTCTACAAATTATTTATAAACATCTTAAGGTGATTCAATATTTAACTAAGCATAAAAGACACTAGAAGACTTTACTGTCCAGAACTGGACAGATTTAGTCTTCACATTTTAAACATCCATAACTTAATCTTCAGATCACCAAAAAGAGTGATCCAAGACTTTTTGGAAAGCTCATCAAACATACTACACAACTTTTATAATCACCAAGATGTGATTCGATCTTTAATTAAATCAAACAACACAGTTTTCGAAATCCATTCTGTCAGTGGACAGAACACAGCAACCAGTTTGTAAAATTCATAACTCCTAAACTGTCAGGCCTATGGTCATGAAATTTTAACACAAGCAAGATAAGAAAAAAATATACAACTTTCTTATAACGACCATGAACAGATTTTAAAATTAAATTAAGCAAACAATGCAATTTCTGAAATCTGTACAGAAATTGGACAGATTCAGTTACTGAATTTGCGAAAAGTATAACTCCCAGACGATCAGACTTATGGCTGTCAAATTTTAACACCAACAAGATCATAAGGTTATCTACAACTTTTCTATATGGCTCGTCTACAGAAAACATTATTTAGTTCATCAAACATACAACATGAGGAAATCACTGCGTGCAGTCCAAAACAGCAACTAATAAATTTTAGCTCCTATACAATTCAAGAATTGCCGCGTTCTAGAGACTTGAATTATTCTAACACTTTACTATTTGTTAGAGTTAAAATAACCAAGGGAGAACTAACAAGTAGACTTACTAATTTTATCCAAGTTATTTTGGGCGCTAGAATTGCCATACACAAGTAACAACGTATTCTCTACGATAATCAATAACGAAGTGCTTTTCACCCAATAATTTGCATTTTAATTTAGGCATCACATGAGCACTAATACTTTTCATCCGCGACCATAACCATACATATTTAGACCATAACAAGCAAATCATCGTGATTACGAGCTTAACCAAAGCCATCTAACAAGTCTGCTAACTAGCGCAACAACATAGGCCGCTATACATCCTACACGTCGGCTTGCCTATTATTATCGCAATCTGAGACAACATATATCTAACAATCACTTAACGCAACTAACTCTTACTTAACGGGAGTTGGCCAACACATTATAAAACTTAGCAAACTATTTTTCATATCGCAACTCAAAAACATGGGTTGGACCAGATTAATCAATGTTTCTTAACCATTGATCAACTTAAATTAGTTAACACACAAGTCACCTAAAATATCACATTTTAGGGGGTCTAACACAGAGGCATTAACACATGGCATAAACTCCATAAGACTTACATTTGCTATTGAAGGACCTAAAGCACTTATGTGCATATGTTATCGGATTGTTCATCAATTTTAACAGGGACCGACTTATGAACGCTACTCGCTTCCAATAATCATTAGGCTGTGATAACGCTCATATAAGACCTCTAATCGATCAACAAGACATTTATTTATCCCATGGGCATGGAATGTAATGATTGATAAAGCGAAGCATCACATTGCTATACAACAAAAATCATGACAACGCCGATAGATATTATCCACTAACCGTTTGAAAAACTAAACTTACTTCTCGCTTGCCACTACATCACTCCTCAATCACACGACCATCATGAGCATCCTTCACACAATTTTATAATAGCGACCTAAGCGTCGTGTTACACAATACATACATGTTTCCTCGTTGCGAGTATAACCGTACCACGGCATATACCCGCACACTTCAATCAATTATCCTACGCCACCACTATAATACACCACGGCACACACACACATACGTGTCCCCATGTTACGCACAAGACATCAACCACACCAGTGACTCCAACAGGATTTATCATATTCCCCATTCGCCTTGACTATCACAATCGCCGATTCTATGAACAAAACAAATACACTTTTCACGTAGACACCTATCGATGCATTCCCCAACACATAATCCGCATTTTTAAAAATTTATCCTCACAGCAAACCACACATCAAATGCATTATTACCGAAACTTAAACATCCGAGCCCTCTTTCTAACTCTTTTTCTTTCGCCACAAACTTCAATCCATACCAATACATTTTTTTACACATATATACACATGCACCACATCAACCAAATTATACGAATCGTCAACCACCAATCTCTAACTCGAAATCATGAACGCAACCATACTACGACCTGCCACCGAAACATTTCAACCATGTCTATATAATTTATTAATCGAGTAAATCAAGAGTGACATGCATCAGCTCACCATAAACAAACCCAATCAGTGTTTCCAAGAACGATGGTGATTCCGATTGTGCATAGCTCCGAACGTCCGACGAGCGTTGAGCGACTTGCCTTCTCCACGCAAACATGGGGTTCCTCTTCACCATAAAACAAAAACAAAACAACACACATACACAATTAATCACAAGAAAACAATGCCGATGCGGAATTGAACAAGTATTGTCGTGGTCTCACCGGGGGTGAATGACGTTGCGGATGGGGCTGCGCAAATCCGGCGAAGTGAGATGCGTAGACGGTCAAACTGCGCGATCGACGACGCGGCATGGGCTTTCCCAAACACCAACGCGATGGCGTGGGTCGGGACTGTGCAGATCGAGCGAAGCACGCGGTGCGGAGGGGACCCGGGCTGCTGTTTTGTGGGGAAGAGAGGAGGGGTAGGGGCCTAAAGTTGGGCGGCAATGGCCTCTCGCCATGGGTGGAGCTCAGATGGGGGAAATGCCGCCATGGGAGAGGTGTTTGGTTGTCCAGATCTCAGGCACAGCAGGGGTTTGTTTCAGGCGCTGAAGCATGGAGGAGTAGAGGGCTCCGGCTAGGGGAGAGGTGGCTCGGCCATAGCAATAGCATGGGAGGAGGGTGCTGGCCGCCGTGCACAAGCGAAGGTTCACGCCAAGCTGAGGCTCCCTAGCTGGTGCTTCGAGCGTTCCCTGGCCGCGGCAGGGAAGAGCAGGGGCGTCGGCGCGCTCCTATGGAGCTCATGCTCCTACGGCAAGAAACAGAGGGAGGAGGAGCTACTGCCATGGAAGAGAGGGCGCGGGGGAGGTGGAGCTGTCGCTGGACGCCGGTCAGAGGTGGAAGAAGGGGAGCCTGCACCTTCCTACGCGATGGCAAGGCCAAGCTTGGAGATGTAGCGTGCGTGAGGAGCAGGAAGGAGGATGGTGCCATGGAGGCCCTGCTCTTGCGCGCTGGGAAGAAGGGGAGGACGCCATGGCTGCTGGCCGAGCTCCCTGCTGGCCGTCGTGGAAACCGGGGAGGAAGGAGACGGCGTGAGGAGGAAGAAGGCAGGGAGGAAATGTTGTGGCGGCTAAAAGAAATGGAGGGGTGGGAATGAAAAATGGCACAAGTGCAAGGGAAGGGGTCCATATTTATAGACATGAGCTAGAGTTAGGGTTTCCTTAGTGGGCTGGGCTGGGCTTGGCCCAAAACACGTAATCGAGCTGCGCTAAATTATTTTCCAGAACAAAATGCTCCTGCGGAATTCGTCTCAATGGAGAATAGAGCAAAATACAGTTCGGACGAACGGGCGATTGAGCGATTAATTCGACCGAGAGTCTAATTTGATTTTGCTCGAAAATAATTCCCTACGCATGATTCGAGAATAAATCGTCTTAAGATATGACTGGCTTTCGGATTTATGATTGAAAGAGATAAACTGTGACATCTAAAAATCATCACCGATGTTGATTTTTGAAATCGGATCAGACATAGAGGTATTAAACTGAGTATTCCGTTTGAGAATACGGACTCGGATAAAATAGTCAGACATAGACCGAAGGTCGAGGAATCGAATTCAGACACAGCTCGACTAGCAATTGTCGAGCGTTTGATTAAATGAGTTTTAGATGAGATTTATAAATCGATATTGATTATCGAGTTCGCATTCGTGCCGAGAAATAAAAGTTTTAGCAGGCTCCAAATTCGGCCTTCTGTGAGACTGAATAACTCTGATTTCAGTGAAACTTGAATGAATAATCTAGAAAATCAAAGGTAGACACAATCGAGAAATAGAAATTTTTACTCAGCATCCGAGATTAGGATAAATCTCCCGCATAACGTGAAATTGACACCTGGGGTGTCACAACCTTCCCCCTTAAAAGAATCTCATCTCGAGATTCGAATGAGAATCTTCAAGGGTGGGGAAGCATGTAACTCCCAGGCTAGAGATAGATGCAATTTCATGAGATGGGATCTGACAAGATACTAAAGATAGATTTGGATCGGATATCGTGACATATTGAGATAAAATGCCACGATCACTCTGAGAGAATATCCACAAAAGATAGCACATCAGTATAGTCTCGTAATGGATCACAACTATTAACCATGATACCAGCGCGTGCCGAGCAGCTCAACCATGTGTGCACCCATAGGAGGCTCTTGGTTTCGTCGTGGCACCATCAGTCGTTTAGTCATAATACCATTACCAAACGCAACCAATGAGAAAACCACATAGCATGGATAGATGGAGACCATGAGAGTATGGCTTAGAAAATAAGAATGTGACCGGAGTTGAAGCAGAGATTGCTGGCAAATAGAGCATCATGTGAGAATTTTCTTCAACTCAGAGAACTATTTTATGATCATCACGGGGATTATCAGCCAAAGATTGATAAGATATTTAATATGAGGAGGAACCAACCATGAGATCGAGACTGATAAGCTTTTAGAGACATGAGAGATCCAAAGATAACAACAACGTCCATTAATCCACATGGATATGTCGTTTAGAGATAAGTTGATAAAACCAGTGTCAAGATCCTCGGAGAAGGGGGAATGAGAATGACCAGAAATGAGAAATTTAGGCAAATCAACATCCGATACTTGAGAACGGGTTTTAGCAGATAACCAGATAACGGGGCAAAATCGATGAAGGATCTAGAGATTTGGATGATAAAGCCACAACATGATTCACAAGGAAAAAGATTACCAGATCTAGGTGAAAAGAGAGGTAGGCAAACAGGATCAGCTAAGATGATCAATAGAAATGCTATGAAGTTTTAGGGGCAAGGATTTATGGAAAGAAACATGGCCTTGATAGGTTTGTGCAACTAGACACCAAGCAACAAATTTTTTTAACACAACAAGTGAATAAGGAGACTTGGGTTGGTCTAGCGGTCAAGCTATGGGGTTCTATAAGCTGTGCAGGTGTAAATCCAAAGGTGAAACACACAAGGGTCAGAAAACACCAACACAAGCATGTTTTTTACAAGGGTTTCACTTGCTAAACTCAAGGTTGTTTGGAGGGGAAATCTTTTCATGAGCAGAACAGACAACATTTTTTGTAAAAAGGGTTGAACAATCACAATACCACCTGGATAGCAAGACAAGAGAAACACATAACACGACCTAACAAGACTTACCAATCTGACACGAGGTAAGGCATTTCTTATAGTTCCTAACCTAGCAGTGCAACACATTATTCACAAGTTCTTATTATTGGAATAAAGGTTAGAGAAGCATGTTGATGCACAAGAGGCAATTATAATGCGACAATCATGATGCATGCTCATTCTAGTCGTTTTCTAAGACCTAACTAATTTTTCAGGTGCTTCTACAACATCCTTATTAATAGTAGTAGTAGCCTTTATGGCCTATATATATAGCCACCTAGCTACCCACCTATTTCCTAAGGCTTCACGTCCTATGTCTATCCTTATCGTCCTGACATCTATCCAACTTTGGTTTCTAAGCAAGTTTTACTTTAAAAAAGGTTGGAAATCATGACTTATTGACTTCTCTGTAATGGCATTCGCTCCGATACCAGCCTGTGGAGGAACCGCCCGAATTATTCCAGCTTAAGTGCCCAAGTCACACCCGCAAGGGCAGCAACACACTTAAACCGGAATAACCCGTCACTCCCTCGGATCTAGTCCGATAAAGCCACTTACCAGGATCAAATACCACTAGCTCACACGAAGGTGAGGCACAGAGAAATACAATAAAGCATAACACCACAAATTTAATAAGTACCAATAGTGATTACATTATCCGAGTTTCAAAAAAAATAACCATAAATTTTAATGCAGCGGAAATAACTAATGGAGAAAACCGAGTAATCATGGCGAAGCCTGGCCACGCTACTCCTCCTGGTCCTCTTCTGCGGAAGCAGAAACCCTCTCGACCATCTATCCCAGTGGCAGGAATGAAGGCCAAGTCACACCATCAACCAAATCAAGGAGGTACCTGCAAAAATTATGCCACAAGCAAGGCTGAGTATACTAATACTCAGCTAGACTTACCCGGTGTGAGGAGTCTACTCCTCTACCTCTAGACATGAAGCTGTTTGGCGGAGGGGTTTGGTTTGCCAAAAGCACTAGCTGAGTCTAAAATCAAGTTTTAGCTTTTCAAGTTTTAGTGTGACTCTCTTAAGACTAAATGCATACCTAGCTAATCATACATGGTATCAAGCATTTTAGCAATCAACATCTTTTGCCAATCAACTCATTTCCACTTATTACTCAATGTAGCAGCATGGATCAAGCAGTCTCATTAGCTGCGAGAAGCAGATGATTCAAATCGAGTTTTTAAACCTTGCAAGGTAAACCTAAACACCGACGTGGCGAGGCACTCCGTCCCCACACATATCAACCGTCCCCATCGATCCCCTGGCAACAGAACAGGGCTCACCGCCTTGGCGTACAATGCCTCACTGACCCCGACTACCGTCGTGCAGTGACAGTACTTGTACCGACCATAACCGGAATGGGAGACCACGTCTCCGATCGCGTGAGGGGCAAAGTCTGCGGGCAGGTTCACTCAGGTACTAGGCTTACCGATTTACCATATTTCTCGGCATGTGCTTAGTACGTTCAAATGCTTGACACACGGTACCACACCTTAATTCTTATTCCAATTTCCCTCTCGTAGACAACACATCCCCATGAATCGTTGTCCATAGACCATCATCATTACGATATAAAAATGGATACAACCAATTCTAGACCTCGCACGAGTGCTAGAAAAATCACTTGACTTCTACCGAGATCCCTAATTAGTAAAGCAGCTACTCGACCTATCATACTAGTATCCATCTCAAAAGAATCCTGAGTTCATGCAACTAGGGTTTCAGACAACTCCTACACTTAAGTGCACAGTACAAGCCTACAAACATTAAGTGATGTAAATTAGCATATCATACTAGACATCACATGAGCACTAATACTTTTCATCCGCGACCATAACCATACACATTTAGACCATAACAAGCAAATCATCGTGATTACGATCTTAACCAAAACCATCTAACAAGTCTGCTAACTAGCGCAACAACATAGGCCGCTATACATCCTACACATCGGCTTGCCTATTATTATCGCAATTTGAGACAACATATATCTAATAATCACTTAACGCAACTAACTCTTACTTAACAGGAGTTGGCCAACACAGTATAAAACTTAGCAAACTATTTTTGGCATCGCAACTCAAAAACATGGGTTGGAGCAGATTAATCAATGTTTCTTAACCATTGATCAACTTAAATTAGTTAACACACAAGTCACCTAAAATAGCACATTTTAGGGGTCTAACACAGAGGCATTAACACATGGCATAAACTCCATAAGACTTACATTTGCTACTGAAGGACCTAAAGCACTTATGTGCATATGTTATCGGATTGTTCTTCAATTTTAACAAGGACCGACTTATGAACGCTACTCGCTTCCAATAATCATTGGGCTGCGATAACGCTCATATAAGACCTCTAATCGATCAATAAGACATTTATTTATCCCATGGGCATGGAATGTAATGATTGATAAAGCGAAGCATCACATTGCTATACAACAAAAATCATGACAACGCCGATAGATACTATCCACTAACCATTTGAAAAACTAAACTTACTTCTCGCTTGCCACTACATCACTCCTCAATCAAACGACCATCATGAGCATCCTTCACACAATTTTATAATAGCGACCTAAGCGTCGTGTTACACAATACATACATCTTTCCTCGTCACGACTATAACCATATCACGACATATACCCGCACACCTCAATCAATTATCTTACGCCACCACCACTATAATACACCACGGCACACACACACATACGTGTCCCCATGTTATGCACAAGACATCAACCACACCAGTGACTCCAATAGGATTTATCATATTACCCATTCACCTCGACTATCACAATCGCCGATCCTATGCATAAATAAATACACTTTTCACGTAGACACCTATCGATGCATTCCCCAACACGTAATGCACATTTTTAAAAATTTATCCTCACACCAAACCACACATCAAATACATTATTACCGAAACTTAAAAACATCCGAGCCCTCTTTCTAACTCGTTTTCTTTCGCCGCAAACTTCAATCATACCAATACATTATTTACACATATATACACATGCACCACATCGACCAAATTATACGAATCGTCAACCACCAATCTCTAACTCGAAATCATAAACGCAACCATACTACGACCTGCCACCGAAACATTTCAACCACGTCTATATAATTTATTAATCGAGTAAATCGAGAGCGACATGTATCAGCTTACCATAAACAAACCCAATCGGTGTTTGCAAGAACGATGGTGATTCCGATTGTGCATAGCTCCGAACGTCCGACGAGCGTTGAGCGACTTGCCTTCTCCACACAAACATGGGGTTCCTCTCCTCCACAAAACAAAAACAAAACAACACACATACACAATTAATCACAGGAAAACAATGCCGATGCAGAATCGAACAAGTATTGTCGCGGTCTCACCGGGGGTGAACGACGTCGCGGATGGGGCTGCGCAAATCCAGCAAAGTGAGACGTGTAGATGGTCGAACTGCGCAGATCGACGACGTGACATGGACTGCCCCAAACACCAACGCGATGGCGTGGGTCGGGACTGTGTTGATCGAGCGAAGCACGCGGTGCGGAGGGGATCCGGGGCTGCTGTTTTGTGGCGAAGAAAGGAGGAGCAGGGGCCTAAAGCTGGGCTGCAATGGCCTCTCGCCATGGGTGGAGCTCGGATGGGGGAAATGCTGCCATGGGAGAGCAGTTTGGTTGTCCTTCATGGCTATCCAGATCTCAGGCATAGCAGGGGTTTGTTTCAGGCGCTGAAGCATGGAGGAGTAGAGGGCTCCGGCTGGTGGAGCGGTGGCTCGGCCACGCTAATAGCATGGGAGGAGGGTGTTGGCCACCGTGCATAAGCGAAGGTTCACGCCGAGCTGAGGCTCCCTAGCCGGTGCTTTGGGCGTTCCCTGGCCGCGGCAGGGAAGAGCAGGGGCGTTGGCACGCTCCTAGGGAGCTCCTGCTCCTACGACAAGAAATAGAGGGAGGAGGAGCTACTGCCATGGAAGAGAGGGCGCGGGGGAGGTGGAGCTGTCGCTGGACGCCGGTCAGAGGTGGAAGAAGGGGCACCTGCAGCTTCCTGCGTGATGGCGAGCCCGAGCTGGGAGATGTAGAGTGCGCGAGGAGCAGGAAGGAGGATGGCGCCATGGAGGCCCTGCTCTTGCGTGCTGGGAAGAAGGGCAGGACGCCATGGCTGCTGGCCGAGCTCCCTGCTGGCCGTCGTAGAAACCAGGGAGGAAGGAGACGGCGTGAGGAGGAAGAAGGCAGGGAGGAAATGTTGTGGTGGCTGAAAGAAATAGAGGGGTGGGAATGAAAAATGGCACAAGTGCAAGGGAGGTGGTCCATATTTATAGACATGAGCTAGGGTTAGGGTTTCCTTAGTGGGCTAGGCCGGCCTGGGCTTGGCCCAAAACACGTAATTGGGCTGCGCTAAATTATTTTCCCGAACAAAATGCTCCAGCGGAATTCGTCTCAACAGAGAACAGAGCGAAATAGAGTTCGGACGAACGGACGATTAAGCGATTAATTCGGCCGAGAGTCTAATTTGATTTCGCTCGAAAATAATTCCCTACGCATGATTCGAGAATAAATCGTCTTAAGATATGACTGGCTTTCAGATTTATGATTGAAAGAGATAAATTGCAACATCTAAAATCATCGCCGATGTTGATTTTTGAAATCAGATCGGACATAGAGTTATTAAGCCGAGTCCGATAAGAATCTATTAGAGGGCGACAAACTAAGTATTCCGTTTGAGAATACGGACTCGAATAAAATAGTCAGACATAGACCGAAGGTCAAGGAATCGGATTCAGACACAACTCGACTAGCAATTGTCGAGCGTTTGATTAAATGAGCTTTAGACGAGATTTATAAATAGAGATTGATTATCGAGTTCGCATTCATGCCGAGAAATAAAAGTTTTAGCAGGCTCCAAATTTGGCCATCTGTGAGACTGATTAACTCCGAATTTGGTGAAACGTGAATGAATAATCTGGAAAATCAGAGGTAGACACGATCGAGAAATAGAAATTTTTACTGAGCATCCGAGATTAGGATAAATCTCCCGACATAACGCAAAATTGACACCTGGGGTGTCACATAATAGGTTCATAGTCTAGAATTGAGCGGTCAGTTGCTATATCTGTCATACCTTCTTGCTTGCACTTGAAACCCTAAATATGCTTTCGTTGTGACTCCCACCTCAAAATTCGCCTATCGACTACGAATTTGTGCTTGACTTTGTACTTGTGAGGAGCACCATGGCACCCAAGAAGAAGAAATAGGGAGCCTTGGTAACTGACAATCCTCCCATCGACCCTGTTAGGGGCCTTCGTCTTTTAAGGTCCTCAAAAACACATTTAACTACTATGTAAGGCCCAAAAGTGGTATAAAAAATATATGAAGAAATGTTGGGGGTCTGCTTCATCGCTGAAGGTCCCGTAAGAAGAAACACCTTCGGAAGATCAACACAGAAGCAAAGCCAAAGCTACCATTTGGGGAGCTTCGGCATAGTGACACGCCTTAAGACGAAGGGTGGCACCGACTTAAAGATGAAAAGACCAATTGGCGCATGACAATCTATGTCATGATTGTAATCATTTGTAAAGGACATGAATGTAAATCCACATAGGCTGTGTCCTGTGCTTATAAATAGATGAACAGTACCCATGTACTGTTCACGCTGACTTGTATTCACTTGTTCGTCACACTTGGATCTTTTACCTTCCGTCAAGCCGAAGGTACAAATGTAATTCAATATTGTTTGTATTCATTCATGATTAAATAATAGTAAATGTATATTATAACATCATTCTGTTATTCATGTTGTTTCCCATGTTTCATATGTTTCGTCTTTCATCTAAGTATACTATGATCATGAAGGTATGTCCTTCATGACCTTCGTCCGAAGATCGTTATATCCTCAGGGAAGTAATGTTTCGACGGACAAAGCGCCTTAACCTTTAACATCTTGTGTTGCCTTGTTCTTAATTCATAGCATTTGAGAACAAGTCCCCAACATTGGCGCCCACCTCCGGTAAACTCACTTCCACTGTTTGAGCTGATGGCTTCATTCAACAACCAAGCTGAAGTATCTTCGGCTACGAAGATGCTGGTGCTTTCGATAACAGGCGGTTTAGGTTCAGAGCTGGCTAACAAGATGCAGAAGAAGGAAGCACAGAGAAGGGTACAACATGTTGGGGTGCAGGGACCCTTCATCAAGTCAAAATGGTCCCACATCCCAATTACCTTCTCCCAGGACGACCTTCAGCTCAAAGATTATCCTCACAATGATGTTATGGTCATATCTTGTGTCATCAAGGATTTTTTGGTCTATAATGTTCTAGTTGATACATGCAGCGTAGCGGATATCATATTTGCTAAGGCCTTCAGACAAATGCAAGAGCCAGAAGACAAGATTCATGATGCTACACATCCTCTATGTGGCTCTGGAGGAAGACAGTTTACAACCCTCGGCAAAATCACAATGCCAGTTACCTTCGGCATCGTTCATAACACAAGAACCGAATAGGTTGTCTTTGACATTATTGACATGGAATATCCTTACAATGCAATCATTGGTCGTGGAACACTGAATGCCTTTGAAGCAATACTTCATCCAGCATATCTATGCATGAAGATACCTTTGGAACAAGGGCCCATTGCTGTTCATGGGAGTCAAGAAGCTGCTAGAAAAGCTGAAGGAAATTGGACAGACTCAAAAGCAATTCACAATATAGATGGAGCCGAAGTATGTGAATAGTACAAATACAAAAGAGAGAAGGCATAGTAGAGCAAAAAGTATTGCTGGGGTCTTAGCTATCTGAAGAGCAAGAGAAAACTTTGTTAAGATTTTTATTCAACAACAAAGATGTCTTTGCTTGGTCAGTCAATGATCTCTGCGGTGTCAACAGAGATGTCATTGAACATTCACTCAATGTGGACCCATCCTTCAGGCCAAGAAAGCAAAGGCTTCGGAAAATGTCTGATGATAAAGCCAAAGGTGCTCGAAATGAAGTGAAAAGGCTTCTCAGTGCTGGTGTCATTAGAGAGGTAAAATACCCAGAGTGGTTAGCCAATACTGTCATGGTGAAGAAGGCCAATGGCAAATGGAGAATGTGCATTGACTTCATAGATCTTAACATGGCATGCCCAAAAGACGAATTCCCACTACCAAGAATAGACTCTCTAGTAGATGCAGTAGCTTCTTTAGAGCTCATGAGTCTATTGGATTGTTATTTAGGCTATCATCAAATCTGGATGAAGAAGGAAGATGAACCGAAGACTAGCTTCATAACTCGCAGTGGCACTTATTGCTATCTTCGGATGCATGAGGGGCTCAAGAATGCTGGAGGAAGCTTCAGCAGAATGACAGCCAAGGTCCTTCATTCCCAGATAGGCAGAAATGTGCTGACTTATGTTGATGATATCATAGTGAAACACGAAGCAAGAAAATCACAATGCAAATTTGCAAGAAACATTTGCCAATTTCAGGCAAGCTGGTCTGAAATTAAATCCAGAAAAATGTGTTTTTGGAGTGAAGAAAGGCAAGTTCTTTGGCTGTCTGGTATCAACGAAAGGAATTGAAGCTAACCCAAGCAAG
This sequence comes from Zea luxurians, assembly GCA_029449295.1. Taxonomy (NCBI): domain Eukaryota; kingdom Viridiplantae; phylum Streptophyta; class Magnoliopsida; order Poales; family Poaceae; genus Zea; species Zea luxurians. The sequence goes on along the minus strand of JAOPSE010000790.1, from coordinate 22,477 downwards.
ATCGAAGCTATCCTTCAGATGGAGCCACCAAGCACGAAGAAAGGGGCTCAACGACTGGCAGGAAGATTAACATCGTTAAACATATTCATATCTAGATCAGCGGAAAGAAATCTGCCATTTTTTGAAATACTGAAGTCAGCCGAAGTCTTTCAATGGGGCCCGGCACGACAAAAAGCTTTTGAAGAGTTGAAACAATATTTGATTGATTTAACAACATTAACTCCACCCGCGCCAGGGGCTCCATTGCTCTTATATGTGGTAGCTTCGCATTCTGCAGTGAGTGCGGCACTGGTACAGGAGAAGCTAGATGGTCAGGCTAAAAAGCAAGCTCCAATATACTTCATCTCTAGAGTTTTAAGTCCATCAAAGAAAAATGACACAGAATTGGAGAAGGTATTTTATGTTGTGTTAATGGCCTCTAGAAAGCTTCGGCATTATTTTCAAGCATACCACATAATTCTTCCTTCATCACAACCTCTAAAGGACATCATGAGGAATAGAGAGGCTACTGGAAGGATTGGAAAATGGGCTGTAGAGCTTAATGAATTCACTATTGATTATGTGCATAGATCTTCAATTCAGTCCCAGGCGTTAGCAGACTTCATCGCTGACTAGACGCCAGGGGCTCAGGAAGAAGAGATAAATAAAGATGCCGAAGCTTGGACAGTATTCTGCGATGGTTCTTGTGGAACCTTCGGCGCAGGAGTAGCTACTGTTTTAGTAGCACCTTCGAAAGTCAGAACATGTTATGCAGCCAAGCTAGACTTTAGTTGTACAAATAACATTGCCGAATACGAAGCACTCCTGTTAGGGCTTCGGAAGTTAAGGGCAATGGGAATAAGAAGGGCTATTCTGAAAACTGATTCTCAAGTCATTTCTGGCCATGTAGATAAAAGTAGCAAGGCAACAGATCTGAAACTTGAAAAATATCTAGATACAGTCCGAAGGTAGGAGGCCTCTTTCGTAGGTTTCTCTGTCAAGAACATTCCAAGAGGCGAAAATGAGCATGAAGATCTGTTAGCCTAATCAGTGGCTCAGGGGCTCCCTCTACCTTCGGAAGTATTTTTTGAAACAATAAAAGCACCATCGGTTGAACTCATGGAGAGAGCAGTGCTCACCATTTCTCCAGTACATAGTGAAGATTGGAGGACTAAAATCATATCTTTCCTCCAGGGCAACTACCTCTTGGACGACGAAGTTTATAATAAAAGAATGGAAGGAAGAACAAGACCGTATATCATAATAGAAGGTGAATTATACAAACATGGAGTTTGCTCCCCCTTCTCAAGTGTTTATCCAGAACCGAAGGTATAGAACCAATGAAGGAGATACATGCAGGATTGTGTGGATCTCATATTGGGTCTAGGCCTTTGCTGGGAAAGGTTTTTAGACAGGGATTCTACTAGCCGAAGGTAGCTTCGGATGCAGCAGATCTGGTCCAAAAGTGTGAAAATTGTCAAAAATGTGCAAAAGACCAAAAACAACCTTCATCATTAACTCAGTGGATATAACCAACCTGGCCATTGCAAAGATGGGGCCTAGACTTGTTAGGCCCACTTCCACCAGCACAAGGTAATTTGAAATATATTGTGGTGGCTGTAGAATATTTTTCTATGTGGATTGAAGCAAAGCCTTTGGCTACAATAACTTCGATTACAGTCTAGAAATTCTTCTGGCAAAATATCGTTTGTCGCTTCGGCGTGCCGAAGGCTATAACTGTGGACAATGGAACACAGTGTGGTGCCGTAACTTTCAAAGATTTCTGCAACCAGATTGGCACGAAGATTCATTTTGCATCAGTCACGCACCCGGAGTCAAACGGGCTGGTCGAAAGAGCAAATGGTATCATAATGACGAGAATAATGAAGTTAATCTTCAATCAACCCAGAGGAAAGTGGCCAGATGAGTTGATTAAAGTGGTGTGGAGCCACAATACAACTATATCAAGGTCAACAGGTTTTACACCGTTTAACTTATTGTTTGGTGACGAAGCTATAACCCCAGAAGAAGCTAAGGCAGGGTCAATTAGAACAGTAGCTTCGGCAGAGGATGAAGCTGATTATTCTGTGGCAAAAGATACTATAGAAGGGACCAGACTTCAGGCTATGGAGAATATCAATAAATATCAAGCTGAAACAATAAAATGGCGTGACAGAAAAGTTCGGCTGAAAAACATTAAGCTAGGGCATTTGGTACTTCGGAGAGTGGCCAATCCAGACACAGTAGGCAAGCTACAACTGAAGTGGGAAGGACCCTTTCTGGTGGTATCTTCGTCAAGACCCGGTTCTTACATATTGAAGGATATGGACGGCAACGACATTCCCGGTTCTTACATATTGAAGGATATGGACGGCAACGACATTCCTAGATCTTGGAATGCGGATGAGCTTCGACGATACTATGTGTAGATGTAATCTTTTTCATTTTTCCTATGGCACCCTTTTCCTTTCCGAAGGGGAGAAAGGTTTTTAATGGGGCCATAGTTTGTAAATTTTTCCTTTCTTATCCAGCTCTACGAGAGCAAAATCCCCCAAAATATGTAAAATGTAAAATCTGAGCATGCACCATCGAGTGCAGAAAAAGAAAAAAACAGGGAGAAGCTTGAAAGTTGTCCCTAAGGGGATGCAGAGCATGGCGAAGCTACAAAAAGCCGTTCCCAAGGGAGCGCAGCGTAAGTTTTCTGCTCAAAAGTCGTTCCTAAGGGAATGCAGAGCCAAATACCACCAAAATATAAGGCGAAGAAGTTCAAAAGACGTTCCTAAGGGAATGCAGAACTTACACCGAAAAGTCAACGGTGATACTGCCGAAATAGAAGGCGAAGAAGTTCAAAAGACGTTCCTAAGGGGATGCAGAACTTACACCGAAAAATAAGCGGTGCAGCCGAAAAATAAACGGCAAAGAGATTTCAGCTATTCCTAAAGGAATGAAGAGTTTTGATGTGGCTTCGTAAGCATGTGTCCGGACATTCATTTGCACAATACATCACATCATTCATTGCATTCATATACATTCATTTAGACATACATAGGATCATCATCATCATATCATACAAATACAGACAGTTGCTTCGGCTCTAATGATAAGGCTTCGGCGAAAGGAAAAGAAGCAGATTTATGCTTTGATGTGTACGAAAAGAAGGGAAGGTGTTTTTCGCCTTCGGCTCAAAAAAATACAAGTTTCGTCCACATCAAAGCAGTTCATACATGGACGAAAAGGTAAAAATATATTACAAGGTATGGACAAATTTACAGAGTAGTATCTGATTCTTAAATTACAATATTCTTTACAAGGATAATTTAAAAGTTTCTCTAAAGTTTTTTCATAGCAATGTCGTCGGCTTCATCACCATCTGCTAAGCTTCGGATCATCCACCAAGCTTCGGATCATTGCCCTACGACTTCATCATCCTATACATAGTAAAGCGTTATAAGGTAAATTCAAGTTTCAAGGAAAAGGTAAGCACAAGGTATGAGTTTATTACCAGTTTGAGGTGACTTCGAGCTTCGTCACCAGCCAAGCTTCGTCCACCCTTTGCCCAAATTTGAGTTACGAATATGTTCCCAATGCTTCGAGCCAGGCCGGGGATGTCATTCAAGTTCGCTGGTGATAAGCTCAAGTTCGGCCTGTTTACAATATTCCTGTGCGTGCAACCAGCCTTCATAAAAGCAACAGCTGTGCCACAAGAAGCTAGCAGGGCGCAGAAGTCACCATGCCTAGCTATGACTTCATCAAGAGCATCAACTTCGCCTTCAATATGATCGAAGATGCCTGGCAGGTCTTCAGCTTAAGGTTTAAACTTTTCAGAGCTGGCTCCAACTAAGTTGAAGACCTGCTTCAGTCGTTGGACGCAACGGTTGCCGAAGTTCAGACATCTATCTTGAAGTTCCTTCAGTGACCTTTGCAAGTTCGAACTCTTTGCAACTTCAGCTTCAAGCTTTGCATCAAAATCTTTCTTCTCTTGTTCGAAGCTTTTTGATTTTGTGGAGAGTTCACTGTTTAATCTAGCAATCTCAGCTTGGGCTTCTGCCAGTGAACCCTCCATTGTTTGAAGCACGAAATCCTTCTTCTCCAGAGCAGCTTCGTGATCTTTAATCTTGCCCTCTAAGCCCTCAATTATAATCTCATTTTTCTTGTCCTCGAGGTCTTGTTGCATCCTCAAGGTTTTACTTAGTAGTAGACTCTGAAAAAATAACCTTCATCAGAAGTAACCTTTATCTCGAAAATAATAAAAAGTTAAGGTATGAACTTTACCTTAAAATTAGAATAAAAAAGCTACCGGCGACATGTTGCCGCCGGTATCTGCTGAGTCTGGCCTCAAGCTTCGGAAAGCCAACACTCTTCGATAGAGTACTGACAACCTTCGCTCCAGTCCGGTCCCGGAGGCATCCTAAGCTCTCTTTGTCAACGCCACCGAAGAGCAATGCTCCTGGTTGATAGCCACATGATATTGCATAATCCTTTAGCTCTTCCTCCTCAGCCTAAGACAGATTTTGACCAAGTATGTTTTGAAAATTAAAATCCTTTTCCTTCGGAGTATCTTCGGCAATCTCCTTCTCTTTCCCCTTCTCTTTTCCGGGCGCTGGGGCCAGAGACTCTTCGGCAGCTGTAGCTGTTTCTTCCGTAGCCATATCTGGAATCATCTTATCAATATTAGAAAATACGCCCTCAAGATTTGTAGCTTCGGCCGCCGCAGCTTCATCAGTTGTGGCCCTAGTGGACTTAGCTTGACAGGTAAAGATTCGGTCATTACCTTTAAAATCTCCTCCATGTCAGCAGCAGGAGGAGTTGAAGCAATTTCTTCCTCTAAATCAGTTGTTCTTGGCTTCGTAGCCGCAACTTTTCTTTTCTTCGGAACAGCCACCTTCGGCTCAGGGCTGGATTTTTTGTTTTTTAAAGCTTTCTCATCTTCTTCTATCATTCTAGCAGCTTGCCTCTTCATAATACAGACAACTCTTTTTCGCTTTGGCCCTTCGGCACCCTTGCTTAACCGTTCATAGTCAGGGTATTCAAATTTCAGGGCATCCATTACTCGGTTCAGCCTTCGTTTCGGTTGGGTGCCGAAGGCCGTGGTCATCAATTGATCTTCTTTCACACTTGGATCTTTTACCTTCCATCAAGCCGAAGGTACAAATGTAATTCAATATTGTTTATATTCATTCATGATTAAATAACAGTAAATGTATATTATAACATCATTCTATTATTCATGTTGTTTCCCATGTTTCATATGTTTCGTCTTTCATCTAAGTATACTATGATCATGAAGGTATGTCCTTCATGACCTTTGTCCGAAGATCGTTATATCCTCAGGGAAATAATGTTTCGAAGGACGAAGGGCCTTAACCTTTATCATCTTGTGTTGCCTTGTTCTTAATTCATAGCATTTGACAACAAGTCTCCAACAAGAAATAAAGTAGAAGACTCAAATATCTCAAATTATACTTGAGAGTTGAAATTGAGGACTAAATTTTGAAAACCAAGAATTATTTTAGAAAAGAAGTAATAGAAAAGTTTTCTATTCAACTAAATGATTATGCATGTCATTAAAGGATGCACCATAAGCATGTATTTACATGAATAGTTAATTTTGAAGTAACTTTTACTTCATATCCCACATTCAAAATACTATTTTTCTAAAAAGAAAGAAAACAATATGAGTGTTTCTCATATTTCAAACATCTACCAAATAAAAAAAATCAAATAAAATAAACATATATCTATTGCATCATGTTGGAGTTTATTTGTTTGTGCATTTAATAATAATAATTGTAATAAAAATATAATAATGTTGATATTGGGATTTAACCCAAAGATACAATTTAGGATTTTGAAAATGGAAATAGGAAATAATATATATAAAGCAAGAGAGAAAGACAAGAAAAATACCACATAAAAAATATAGGAAATAAATATATGAATAAAATATATTCTTTTAATCACCAGATTTAATTTTGTACACTTGACATAGGTGCAAATCTACAAATAGATTCAAATTTAAAATTTGAAGTCCAAAAGGAGAAAGGAAAAATAAAAAGAATAAAAAAAAGATAGGACCTTACCTGCTCGTGGGCCTGATCTTCGCTCATCGGCCCAGCTCCTAACCCTCCGCCTGGTCCGATCCGTTTAAACCCCGGCCCACATACACCGCACGGTACGGCTGGCAGGTGGGTCCCAGTGCCCAGCGACTGCGCTCCTCTACGCGTGACTTCATGTGTTGCTTGCATACGGGCCCATGTTGTTAGAATCGTCTCCATAACAAACTGAGCCGCATACTCTGCGTCCCTAACGGACCTGCACGATACCAGGCAGGGCTTGACTCTGCCGCCCTCTCCTCTGGTCTCCCTCGCGTCCGTATATGTGGGCAACGTCGTTCCCTGGTGGTTATAAGCCCGTTCTTCCCTGGGAGGTTTGATCGACCAGCCATGACTTCCATTTTATCGAGCCAACACAACCGAGGTGGAGAGAGCTGCGGGGCGGGAGGTCGTGAGTTGGGGAATGGCAGCGGCGGAACTCTAACTTGCCATCATCTCATTCTCGTCGTACGCTCCGGGAGTTCGGCAAGACTCGCGGGTACCGCACCGTCGAACCGGTGGGATGCGGCCAGAGCTCCCCAAACTGGCGTTGCGGTCCTGGCATCGCCGCATATCCTCGCAGCTCAAGGGTCTGTGGTCATCCTCCATGTTTACATTGGTCGTCTACTTGGGTTGGACCTCATGGGGTCGGTTGTGCGTGTCGGGTGGTTGGTGGGGCCTGCGTCGGTGCTCCTGCCGATTTGCACAGTGCGCCACCATGGGGGCTAGAGCTCCATCGAGCTCGGATAGCGGTAGATGAAGGGGTCCAGACTGTTGGCGTGTTGATCCACGACATAGATTGGGTATGGTTCCTTGGAAGCGCACTCGGATAAGAGAGAGAAACCATGGGCTTGTCCATGGCGTGTCCGCCGTCGGGCGCACCACCAATAGTGCCTAGGCGTCTCGCCGAGGATGACGAGTGCTCGGTCGTCGATCCAAAGATCGAGGGCTATAAACAGGCGTGCGCATCGAGCAAGAGTGAATCTGGACCGTAGCATTTGATCCAATGGCCCCTCGCGTTCCGGTTGCTGTTGAGTGTGGCCTAATCCATGTCGTATACTCCGGATCGGATGGTCGGGGCGGGTTACCTATTTTATAAAACGTCGATCTAATCTGATGCGTTGGTTTTCGATCGGACGATCCAGAATCCATGATACCCCTTCGCCGTTGCATTTCACGCAAGAATCCCTGGGTTATTCAAGATTTAACCCGCCGTCCAACTGTAGGTGTAGCCTGAGTCTTTGGAACCTTTGCGGGTTAGCCCCTGCGCTTTCCAGATTTCATGCGCGCAGACCAGAGGCAGAGAAATTCATTTCAGAAATGATTTTTAATGTAAAAATAATTATTAAAACTTGTTAAATTCCTAGAAAATTCATTTTAATTCCAAATTGATCCATCCCAGTGACATGAATTTTGTTTTAATGTTGTTTATCACCTAGTAAATCTGTTTTATCATGAAACTTGGATTAAAATTATCCACTTGAATTTAGTCTATACTAAGCACTGGAAACTTTAGAAAATCATAATTAATTCATTTTTGCTCTGTTTCAATCCATTAAAATTGCGCTAGCCTCATATGAATATTATCATGCAGCAACAATATGAATTATACCATATTGCACAATTTTATAGTTAGATATTTGTTTAATCTTTGTTAGTACATTTACCCTTTTAATCAAAGTTAATCTATCTATAAGTATAAGATGACTAAAACATGATCTCTAGTCAAGTATAATCTAGGCTAAAGTTGAATTGATTATATTTTCTCATATGATATATAATAATCAATTTATAATATAATTTGATATTCAACCACATAGATCTTCCGTAAATCGTAACTTTATAACAGAACCTCGATATTAGTAGTTCTCGATCCCACGATCTTGTAGCGACGTGTAGATCATTATTTTGCAGTTTGTTCATATGTTTGGTGTGATGTTAATTTTGTCTATACCATGTTTGCTTGTTTTGCTACGATCAGCAGTGAGGTCATGAGTCGTCTGAGGAATCATCCTGGTGACTGGAATCTCAAGTACTAGGCAAGTTATGCCCTTGACCAATTTTGTTACCCAATAATGTTCTTTATTATCACTAATCAATGCATAGGTTTAATTTTGATGGGACCAAATAGGTCACCCTAGTCTGGTTATCTTTTACCTTGTTTACCCTTGAATCACATGGGTAGTTATGCTATTGCTTTACATGGTTTTTGGGTTAATATTTCACTACATCCATGTTCCAATTATTCTGTTATTTTATTTATGTTCATGTCAGGATCATTATATCTTTAATTGGAACATGGAGCTTAACTTCAAAAACACGTGCCACCATAAGGGTGGAATGGGACGCCCTTGGCTGACTAATTAGGAAAGCTAGTGGAAGACTACATTACCCAAAAGGGGCAAGGACAGTAGGGGAGTTGCATGCAAGGAGGTTCTCGGGTTGATTTTGCTGCGATGGCGGTCAGACAGGGGATTCTTGCAAGTGCTCTTCCCATTAACTATAGCGGGTTTTCGGAAGCTAGTGGAACTTTGTAAAGGCCTCGTAGTGGATCCCTAGCCATTCACCTCGGTAGTGTCTAAGGGCCTTGCAAACCCTGGCGACATGGGATACACGACTTGTGTGTACAGGGTACAACCTCTACAGAGTGTAAAACTGGTATACTAGCCGAGCTCACGGTCATGAGCAGCTCAGGACTCTCGCATGATTAAATATGGAACTTAAATTCAATTTGTCATTTACATTTGCATGGGATTTATTATTAATTTTGTTCTATTATTTATTATGGTTTGGTATTTACTTACATCTAGTAATTGCTAATAAAATTTGACCAACTTATTAAAAGCAATGCTCAACTTTAACCCCTATTGTTGATCAGCTTTACACATCACATAAACTCCCACCTTTGGTGAGTTCATGCCACATTATTCCCCATAACTTGTTGAGTGATGAACATGTGTGAGCTCACCCTTGCTGTCTCACACCCCCCACGGGAGAAGTACAGGTGGTTCAAAAGGAGCCACATGACGAGGAGTTCGATTCGATCTCGGTGGTGTCTCCCAGTTGACTTTCTATCGCCAAGGACGGATTTTAATTTGATCTATATTTATATTTTATTTTGTAAGACTACCGCTATGTATAAAGAACTCTGATTATATTATGACATTTATCTCTATACACTCCGTTATTATATATGTTGTCTTCTTTGGTGCATGTATGAGATGCAGCCGGCTTTGTCCTTTAAAACCGGGTGTGATAGAAGTGGTATCAGAGGAATGTTGACTGTAGGATGGAACCTACACTACAGGAAATCACTTAATTCCCATTGGCCAGGAACCGACGGGAATAATCACTAAACCGACGGGAATAAATAATTCCCGTCGGTTTAGGGCTTATTCCCGTCGGTTGTCAGCCGACAGGCGTTTCTTGTCGGGGATAAGTTTATCCCTGTCGGCGGCTGACGGGAATAATTAATTCCCGTCGGCCACTAACTAGCCGACGGGAGGTGTGATAGAAGTGGTATCAGAGGAATGTTGACTGTAGGATGGAACCTACACTACAGGAAATCACTTAATTCCCATTGGCCAGGAACCGACGGGAATAATCACTAAACCGACGGGAATAAATAATTCCCGTCGGTTTAGGGCTTATTCCCGTCGGTTGTCAGGCGACAGGCGTTTCTTGTCGGGGATAAGTTTATCCCCGTCGGCGGCTGACGGGAATAATTAATTCCCGTCGGCCACTAACTAGCCGACGGGAATTAAGGCTAACTCCCGTCGGTTTTGTTGGCCGACGGGAGTTATTAATTAATTCCCGTCGGTTCCCCAGGCCGACGGGAATTATTGGTTAACTCCCATCGGCCACGTAGGGCCGACGGGAGTTAACTAGGCCGACGAGCGTTATTAGTTAATTCCCGTCGGTTCGACCATAGCCAACGGGAATTAACTGGGCCGACGAGAATTACCCTATACTGCTACAAAAACAGCACTAAATTATGTCACTATTTCTGCACACATAACATATATCACACATAACATAAATCACAGATAACGGCCACATTACAAACACATGCATTCATAATTAAAACATCCACCAACGAGTACGACATAGTATTGAAACATAACATCCACCAACGAGTACGACATAATATTGAAACATAAACATCCACCAACGAGTACGACATTTCAAACATAAGTTTAAGTGTTTAGAGATAACCACCACATGGGTGGTTAGAGCTTTGACCGTTGCCGCCACCACCACCAGGAGGAGGGAATGCGAAGAGCGAGTCAACAAATCCAGTCCCTACTGCGGAATCAGACCCACTACCACCCGCTTCAGGCGTAACCTATGCAAGTTAGCAAATATCAACACGTTAAATGCAAATATCAAAAAGTATACAAGTGTATAAATTAATCGAGAGTTATGAAACATACCCTATCTCTAGGTGCAGGTATATGTGGCGGAGGAGTGTTGAATTGTGGTGGTGGAACTGGTGTGTTCGCAAATTGGCTCCATTGTGGTGGCGGTGGAAAATTTGTTGCCATGCCCTGTTGCTGCATTAACTGTTAAACATATGTGTTACTACTGAAGATGTTGTATTGAAATATAATAATTTAGAGTTCAGATTATGTGTACTCACTTGATACATCGCTTGGTTATGGGCATTGCAAGCCTCCATAAATTCTCGTTGTTGTCTCATCTCTTCACGCATCCTCATAATCTCCAACTCCTGCTCGTTCGGTCGACGAGAGCATGAGCTACGGGAAGACGAACCCGTCCTCTGAGATCTCACCGAAGACGAGTCAATGAATCCGTCTAAGAGTGCGTATCTAGAAGTGATTCAAAAAATGTGATTACTGCATAATCAATTTAGTGTCAACCATATAATTTCATAAGTTAGAGCTTACCGTCCATGCGCTTTGCCACCACCACTTGCGTACACCACCGAGGGATCCACCGGTTCATGACACCAGTCGAAGTCAGGGCCATGGCGACGAACCATCTCCTCCCCATATGCCACCTATACATCATTCACAACCTTACAAATACAGGAATTTCTATACTTTGAACGTTTGTACTTTTGGGCCAAAACTCACCAAGCGATCCATGGTTGTCTGGCTACAGAGCTGGTCAGGGTTGTTCGGGTCTGGTCCTTTGTGGCCCTCCTGGTAGACCTCAATGTCACTAGGCTTTTGGCCACTCGTAGCTTCCTATATAAACAAAAAACATTCATAAGAAATTGTACTATTTGCTGATCAACATAGCTAGATCAAACTTACCATTCTTTTAGCTTTTCGTATCATGTCGTCACCGCCAAACTTGTGGTTAGGATTGGTTCCTCGACATTGTCTGTGATGCGCTGACGCTTTTTGGAAGCCTTCGGAAGCCCAATATCGACACCAAGCATAGTACGCATCAGGCACGAGCACCATCCATGGAACCATCACCTGCACACACAATGTTACATATTATATCAATCACAACAATCAATATAAAGGGTAAAACAAATTGAATACTAACCTCATGATATTGATCCTCAGTCAAATATATCTTTGAAGACCCTTCCTTTTTACTCAAGGGGCCTGCTTCTTCCATATGCTTTTGAAAATACAAGTTTGTAGACTGAATTCTCGCATAGTATATGGCATCCTTCACCAGCTTCTTTGCATTGTTTTGGAAGACACATTCGGCATGCCCCATGTAATCCTCTCCGTCAGGAAACCGATATCGAAGCTACAACATAAAGAATACAAATACAATGGTATAAGTCATAGATTTACAATATTAAGAAACATAACAAAAATAATAAAGAATTCATACCCAAAAGTCATTACGCACAAGTCCTTGTCTGTCGGTGTGGTTTCGTTCCTTTTTAAACTTGTACTCGTCCTAGGTACTAACGAGCACCTCATCCTCGGTATCACCGTTTGACACCTTCACTATACCAGGGTAGTGAAGGCGGCAAAGAGAACCCAACGTAAGGTTAACCTGAGTGTGGTGTCCCTTGCCGTCAAAGGACAGGTCCTCCCAATTCCTGCATTACACAAAAACATTAACAATAGACATAATAGTTATATGAGATAAGTTAGTATATTACACTCACCGATCTCCATGTGGCATGATTAAATTCCTATCAGCCTCTTGCTCTATCGCGTGACGAGGCTTTACTAAGTGGCTTTTTCTTGAGCGACGTGTGCGTGTCACTGAAGAGCCTCCCGAGCCATCATCCATCGGGTTGTCAGCCGGTTCGCCCTGTTGGCCCCACTGGTCCCACGCCTGTTGCTACTCTCTCTGGTGGTCCCACTGGTCCCATGGCTGGTGATGCTGTGCGGCCTGGTCCCATGTCACGTGCTGCACCTCCTCATTGTGCTCCACCTCCTCATTGTGCTCCACCTCCTCATTGTGCTCCTCCTCCTCAATGTGATGCTCCTCAGTGTGCTGCTCATCCTGGTACATACAACTCAAGATTTATTTGTAAATATGTAAACAAATTTATTTGTACAAGATATGTTACCTCATCTCCATGTACTGCGCTCAACAGCTCTCGACGTCTGCTGTTGCTAGAAGAACTGCCCTAAAAAAGGCCCAGGCCCTTGAACAGCCCCTTCACCGACTTCTTTGATTTTGGCGGCATCCTGCATAAAAAAATAATAAATTATTCATTAGTGCATCAAAAATGACATAATACTTAAAAAAGAAACAAATGAAATAAGAAAACAACTTTACTTGTTAAATATCATCAAAATCAGGATCTATTTGTTCTCTTCTATGCAGAGGTCGCCATGTAACTTTTCTCCTAACAGGTTGTCTTCTCCGTCTCTCAGGAAAAGTTAAGTCGTTAACGTCTGCAAATAGTGAATCTAATGCCGGTGCAGGATCAATATGAAATATAGTTGGCAACTCTTCTTCTTGAAACACCTCATCAACATGCTCAAGGTGACCAATTTGATATTCGTCCTCACCAGGAGTGTATAGGCGTTCGTGGGGATTTACATTGTACACAACCCTCCATATAGACAACTTTTTGCATGCATATGTCGAGAAATAAACTTGGTCTGCTTGATGGGCATGGATATACGTGTCGTGTCCTTGAAGCAATTTTTCCGGTTGGATCTGTGTCATCCCAAATTCGGTCCTATAATACTTCGGGTCATACCATTTACACTCAAAGAAAACTAGCGCGAAACGCTTATTTCCAGCAAATGTAATCTCGATTATATTTTTGATTTTCCCGTAATAGCAGGCTTCGTGTCCTTCCATATCGGTTGCCCTAGTAACGACTCCACTATTTTGAGTGGCGGCCATAGGATGACTTGATTTGAAAATGCTTGAACGAAAGCGATATCCATTGACGTCATAACATCCATAGCTTTTGGCAGTTACGCTTCCAATAGATAACTGACGTAAGTCATCATTCAAATTCATTTCCTCCCCAAACTATCAATTATGCCACAAAGCATTAGCAAATTCTGTAATATTAGTTAACTGAAATTAGCTCTCGGAGCCACATAATTAAGACTTACACGGTCCCGAAGCCACATAATGAAATTAGGTCGCCCATGCATACCATCGCGTCGCAATTTGTCTATGTCTCTCGCTGTTGGCCTACCGAGACACCTCATGTTTTGTTCATCAAACTCACTGTTAAATATTATTGTGTGACATGAGATATTTGATAACATAAACTAATTCACATATGAACAGTCTAAGAACATAAGTCTTACACAAAATATTTCTCCACCTCAGGCATATTCGTGAACATGTACAGTAAAGCAGACTTTCGTTCTTCCATACTGAGGTGATATGCCTTGGGTGGACCAACGGCTTTGCCGTTTGTCTGAAAAATCGAAAGGTCACTACAAGGAGGCATCTCTCGTTCATCATCATGGTACCTTTTCTTTCGAGCAAATACATTATGTTCTTCTGCAAAGTAACAACTTGTGAAGTGTGCTACCTCCTTAAGTTTAAATTGTTCCGCAATACATCCTTCAACTCTTGCCTTATTGCCCACCATTGCTCTAAGCTTCTTTAAAGCTCTTTCTATATGAAACATCCACCTATACTGAACAGGACCACCGACCTTAGCCTCATATGGAAGATGTATAAAGAGATGCTGCATAGGATTGAAGAAACCCGGTGGAAATATTTTTTCCAATTTGCACAGAAGCACTGGTGCCTCTTTCTCCAGCTGTTCCATCACATCTCTTCTAATTTCTTTAGCACACAACTTTCTGTAGAAATAGCTAACTTTAGCTAACATTTTGCACACAGCTTCTGAAATGTACCCACGAAACATTACAGGCATGAGCCTCTCCATAATTATGTGGAAGTCATGGCCCTTCAGTCCATTCATCTTCATTGTCTTCAAGTTCACAGATCTTTTAAAATCAGCGGCATAACCATCGTGGAATTTAATATCCTTCATCCACTTCATCACTTCTTTCCGTTGCTTAGATTTCAGACAATAGTCAGCTTTTGGTTTGCCTCCATTTTCTCTAAGCACTTGGGTTGGACGATCACATATCACCGCTAAGTCCATGCGTGCCTTGTCATTGTCTTTCGTTTTATCAGGGAAATCCATGCATGTATTTATGAGGGATTGGTAAAAGTTACTCTCTTGATGCATGACGTCGATGTTGTGCATCAAAATCAATGACTTAGCATAAGGAAGCTCCCACAAGCCACATATGTGAGTCCAGTTATGCTCCTCACCAAAACCTTGATACCTTTTCCCACTCTCGTCTAGGACAAGTTTCATATGCTCTTCTATAATTTCTATCCCACTACGTCGCTTGGGCGGTCCCTTCGTGACGATGGTGCCCTTCCTAAATTCCTTTCTCTGCCTTCTGAAGGGGTGATTGATGTGGCAGAACCTCCAAGTTATTGGGCCCACATGCACTTGTCCTTGTCCCAAAGACCTCAGACGGCTATGCATGTGCACCAGATAACTTAACATGATCTGTCCGATTGCCCTAAGGACATCGGATAAACCACGAACAACCAAGATCGCGGGATTAAGTAATACAAATCAGACACACCAATATTTCTGCAGCGGAAATATTATTACCAAATTTTATAAGTTACAAAAATTTTACATTATTTTATCGTAGTGATTATAAGTTTGAAATATATACTAGCTCAAATGACCATCCTCAATAAGAAGTATAGAAGAAGTACTTAGACTTATAAGAAGGCTGAGCCCACCGGCACTTAACACCATCAACAGCATCACAAAGTTAGGACCTGAAAAACAACAGGGAATAAAACCCTGAGTATGGAATTACTCAGCAAGACTTACCCGACTAAAGAAAAGACTCTCAAGGGTATGCTGGAATTGGGAATCAAGGAGAGGCTTTAGCAAGAATCAACTTAGATACTTTTGCAGAAATAGCTTACTAAAGTGAGTCCTTACTTTCAATATTTTAACGCCAAATTAAGTATTAATAGACTCTGTTTGCATCTGGTCTAATTTCACCATCTCACCAATACAACATCATTTTTATTCATAATGTTCACATCCTGACTTAGGTTGTAGGGCAGTGACCAAGTCTTCATAACCGCGAAGGTACGGCGATCCGAATCGATTATACTCAGCTGAGGATCTCCGATCACACGACATATGTAGCACTTAACCCTTGCATATGTCAACCCGCCGCCGGGCTTCTTAAGACCAGATCAGGTTCACGCGAACCAAGAGGACAGATACACCACCGTCCAGCCTCTTGCCACGGAGGGTACACGCTACTCTCGCCACCGCTCCACGCCCATTCCGTGTTATCTTATTCTGGCCTTAGTCTGCCCGAGGCAAGGCTTACCCATGACGAGGCATGTGACCAGTTAAAGGGTCCTCGATCATCAAGCCTACATATGCATCCAATCCTTAATCAACCTGGGTTGAACATCACCTGTTCCTAGCCCAAGTCCCGATTTAAGTATTTCCATCCTTAAGATTGTTTGTGTTCCTTAGGATGAAAAGAGCATCACAGGGAACTTTGCAGTAAGATCCCACCATGCTCCCAATGAAAATATATTCTTGCAGGTAGAAGCCATCTTTCCTCAGATAACCCCTGAGCAAGGCCTTAACGCAAAAGACAACCTCTATCCACAAGATCTGAGCAGGGCTAAGCATTTTTGTAAATCATATTTTGATACTTCACCAGAAGTATCTATAAAGGTATGGATATCAAGGAAGGCAATGCATCAAAGGGTTCCAAGCAACTCCTATAAACCTAATGCACATTTCACTAGACTTAAAGTGTGCAAACATTATTTAAAAACACAAGGAAGGGGTTGCATGCACTGGGGCTTGCCTTTGTTGCAGTGAAGTGGATCCAGATCCTACTATCCACTACCAAGTTAGATGGCTCCTCCATTTGATTAGCAGCCACTGGAGTAGATGCCTCCTTAAACACCACTTCTTCTAGGTGCTCTACAAGTCAATTACAAATACATGTATGCTTATGTAATGAGATGAGATGCAAACTTTCACAAGGAGATCCGAGGAACATAAACACCACAAACAAAAACACCAGACAAGCATACACCCAATTCTTAATGCTCGATTAAAGTGACCAATTTGAATTCACTTAGGTAAACCAGGGAATAAATCCAACCAAGATCTCAATCAAAGGCTTAAAACTCCTTACGTAACTCCATCCAAGGGTCAAGATCTCACCAGATCAACTTGCCTCTGCCCCAAAAGCACTTAGTTTCTTAATTAATTAAGGATTTAATAACTATTTTTGGACCTTGCAAGGCTTTCAGGTCAAAAGGCTTCCAAACAGCCCCAAAATTTTACCAAGTGTTCCACTTCTGATTAAAAGACTTTCCAAGAATTTCCAGAATTTTTGGTGTTATAATTTTATTTCTAAAATCCAAACAGTCCTGACAAAGGCGCCTTTAAGTCACTAAATAATTTCTAATTGTCCTAAAAATCCAATTAATATTTTTATCAGAGATATATTGATTTTAGGCACCCACTAAAATTGGTCCCATGATTTTTGGATTTGTCTACAATTTCTACCACAAATTCTTCGCTCACAGATAAAAGAAAAGGCAAATCTATGAATAGTCTTGGGCCAGAATCAGCCCGACCGGCCCAACATCACGCAGAACTGGCCCACAGCGGGGGAGCCCGTGCGCCCGCGCTGGCAATCATGCGAAAACCACCCTGCGCTAAAACTAAACCAGTATTGGCCCTGTCTACTATTTGGCTGAGTCACTGACAGATTCACTTAGGTCCTCGGATTTCGATTCTTTTACAAACGCACGACCCCGACATGGCACGGTCGGCCGCCGGCTACCCTGCCCCCCCCCGCTTGGACTCACCGACGATGGCGAAGATTAGCAAAACCGAGCGCCATCCCACCATTGCTGAGCCAAGCCGACGCTACCCCATGTACTGCTTCAACGATCACACACCGGAAACCCCCCGAGCTCGTTAATGGCGGAACCAAGACTCCATCGAGCCTGTTCCGAACACGACAATGCGGTAGAGTTCAAATTGAAGGCATGGCGAGCATCAGTGACTCACCAGGACCCCGCAACGAAGGGCGAGAGGACGAGGGGGTCAGACCGAGCAACGGGTCGACGCGTAGGCTGTCTGTGGCGGTGCTCTGCAACGGCGAGGCGATGTTCTCGACGCTCTACTGCAGTAGAGTTCAAATTCCCAAGCCAGTGAGCACCACGACACCTAAAGAAAACTAGAACAGATAGCAGTTGGGCTAGGATTACCTCAGACAGGACTGACCACGGTGGAACTTCTCACGGCGGCGCTACCGACCTTTCTCGGGAAACATCGGTAACAGGGGACTGTGGTGAATGAACTGGGGCAGTGAGGGGTGGGCTGTGCGCGTAACAGAGAGGCGAAGCAGGGAGTGTCCTCAATTTAAAGGGATGGATTTTTTGCTGCGCAAATTTGGGACGGAAGTGCACACTGTGGTGACAGAAAAGATCTTCGCTGGAGCGTGTTCACCGTGGCGCGTAGTGGAGCACTGGCTTAAGGTAGTAACTGGCTTCACGCCATGACTCCCAGCTACGTGGTAACACCCTTAGTTACGTGGCGTGGCCGCGAGGAACATCAAATTCCGGTGATGGCGTCCCGGCCGACGACGGGAGCAACTGGCTGAAGCGGATGAGCTCGCGCCAGAGACCACATCCACCCCCCTCCCCCGATATTTTCACCGTGGACAGCTATCCACTCTTATCCAGGCGCATATCTTAACACCGGCGTGAATCACGGTGAGGAGATCACCGGCGTAGAGATCACCGACGTCAAGGTTCCCTGAATCGGGATCTTATGCAGGTTACTGTTCATTCTGAATCCCACCCAAAAACCGCCTGACAGAACAAGTTTAGGTCACTATTACTTCCTGTTCCAAGCAGTAACATACCTACCTCCCTTTTGCAAAGTTGTTCTTTGATATACAGGCTTTAACTTTGTCATAGTGACCCAAACCTTACCCCCACTGGATCAGCCACAATTGGATTCCAAAGTTGAGAAAATGTCACTGAACTTCAGTTTCAGAACTATTCTCAGTCGGACAGCCACACTTTGGGGACATTTTACATTAGGTTCCACACGGTTTTAGGGCTAGGTCCCTTAATAAACTTTGCTCATGGATACAACCTCTCCAACTTTGCTTAAGACATTTTGGCACAAGTCACGCAGGATACTTTTTACAAGGCCTCAAAGTGGTGCAAACAGGCAATATTCAGAACAGACTGGTCTGATTGACAGTCTGAAACTGTTAGCCTGACAGCTCGACTTTGAGCAACTTTTTCTTCAATATTTGTACAGGATCAAGCCTACTTGTCTTAGGAACACTTAATCACCTTCTAATGGTCTCTAATTTATCTACACAACTCACAGCATTTAACCCTCTGGATTGGTCACAAAAAGGCTCTAAACTTTGCATCAAGCACTGATTTCAGACTTTAAATTCTGAATAGACTAAGTCACTAGCCACCTGACAGTCCAACCTTTGAGCAGCTGTTACTTCACTTTTTATGTGGGATCATGTCCATCATCCTTCAATAAAGTTGTTCACCATTAGCTGGTCTTGAATTCCTCTATATAATCTACAGCCTAAAACCTTATGGATTAGGCACAAATGGGCTCCAAAAACATAAACTTTCACTGAAATTCAGTTTTCAGCAACTGAATACAATTCAGTTTCAGCCACAATTAGTCCAACTTTGAACAAGTTTTTCTCCATTTTCTGTGTGGAATCAAGTCAAAGATACTTTAGTATATTTGTTCACTATCATATAGGCTTCAACTTATCTATAAACATCCCAGCACAAAACATTACAGAACAGCCACAAACCAGCTCCAAAACTGCTATCCACACTGAAATTCAGTTACTGTTTCCAATCTGAAAATTCAGAAACACAGCAGCACCACTTTAAACCACTCTTTTGCCTGGATTCCAAATGTTTCTAGGGGCAAGTTGCTTAATAAAGTTTATACTACTATAGCTCCTCTACAAGTTTGATATAGTGACCATTGACCAAAACCTCTTGGATTCCAAACTACACTAGCCCAAAGTTTGCACAAAATACTGAAATTCAGACTGAATTTCACTAAGTCTAAAATATACAAAATCTGACAGCTCTAATTTGGATCACTTTTTCAACTAGTTGCATATAGTTTTAGGGCTGGTACACTTAATAAGGATTGTTCTCCAACAGTCACTTTACATGTTTGTTATAGTAACTCCTTACCAAAAGTCCATAGATCAAAAGTTATAAGGGTCCAAAAACAGCTATATGAAACTGTTTTCAGCCCAATTCAGACTGAACCCAAAACTGAATTTCTGCAAATTACTCCAAATTTCTCCACACAACTTGGAATTCTCCAAATAAGAAACTTATTCACTTTTCCAAGCTCTACCATTTTGGTATATGGACTTTTAGCTAAATCCTTCTAGATTTTGAACTCCCCTTTTGGGCTAGTTTTAGGGTTTCAATTGAGTTTCATTTGTGTTTCAGCTTCTTCCAGGGATTCATCCCTTTGATCCCTCCACCTAGAGCAAAGTTACTCTCTAGCTCAAGATCCAATCTTTGATACACATAGCTCATATCCAAAATGTTCTGGTTTAGAATTCCCGTTACTTAACCCTCTATTCCAAGCAAAGCTCAAGTTAAGGTTTGGAGTTATTCCAACTTCTTAAGCGCTTCTTCCACTTGACCATCATTCCAAAACAAGGCTACTCTAGGCTCTAAGACTTACCTTTAACATTTAAGACTCCAAGTCAACTTGTTACTTGCTTAAGAGATGACCTACCTCTGTTTAGCTTAAGCCAAGTCCTTAAACTAAACTCTAAACCCAACACACAACATCACACTTTTTGTGAAGTTTTAACCTAGTAAATGCATCCTAGGTGTAACAAGCACATTAATGCAGATGCTTATGATGACATGTCAGAGTTTTAGTTTACGTAACACCAGGGGTGTTACAGCCTCCCCCCCTAAAAGAAATCTCGTCCCGAGATTTAAAAGTTCAGGCTCAGTAACGAAAAAGGAAATGTATCACAAACTTATTTCCCAATTTCTCCTACCAGGTAGGGGAGGTGTCCTGTCTCGCTTAAACACAAGTTAACCATGATGTCGTTCAACATTCGCACTCGTCTCCGATGCTACGGATTTCCGATGATGACTCAGTGATGAATCTCTTTCTGTGTGTTTTGCCCAAGATGTTGCATCTAATTTGTTTTGGATAAAGTCTATCCATTTGTCCATTTCTCGTTCAACAGACTCACATGGAAAATCACGGTGGTACCATTTTATCACGAAACACACCCAGAAACTATGGTACCAGCGTGTACCAAGTCATTTATCCACACACGTGCATCCACAGGGAATATCCAAAGGAATAGCCATTTTAACTCTTGGGATTCGACAAACGGCTATAGATATTAAAAGTTGCTTCTGAAACAGGCAGTTGTTTCTTACACCATAGTCATAGAAAAGCTCACATGTTACATGATCCGGGTGAAACAGGAAAACTCTTTCCAACAAAGTTTAACCTTTTTTTTACTAGCTAATATTGCCATATGGGTCTACCTTACATCTACCCTTCAAAACTAATTTACATAGTTATACTGCCTCACGAGGATTAAGTTGCCTGCTATATCTTCTCTGGTTATCACATCTGCCAGATGTTTGTTTCAATTCTTCCAGGGAACCCTTAGTCTGCTGGTGCAGGAGTAGGATAAAAGGCAATATTGAGCCTATGCACCGCTTGCTGCAGATGGTTGACAAGCCGTTGTGCTGCTTGAAATTCCATTGGATGAGCACAATCCAATTCCTTGATTGCCTGATCCTGATGGCTTATGAAGCTCATGGTTTCCTTAAGGTCTTCTCTAACAGCAACAGCATATAAGTGAGTTTCCTTTTGTTGCTGAGTCAAAGCTCTAGATTTGGATTGAGTATTAGTTAGCTGATGCTCAAGCTCCCTGATACGATTCTGGTCAGCTTGGTGTTGTGCTTGAAGTTTTGTCACCTGAAGCTCTAATCCAACAATTCGCTCAGCTCGAAGTTTTATTTCTCCAAGCCGCTCTTGTGCCTGAGTACAAGCCCTATCCTTGGCCATTTCCATCATCATAAATGCTGCATAACTCCCAGTGTACAACTGCTGCCACATTTGACGACTATGCCCTCGAGTAAGCTGTAACTCCAGCACGGCCATCAAAACTCGAGCAGATGCCGATTCAACAGAGTCTTGCCCAACGGGAATGCTTTCCAGTAATCGGGCCTGGTGATGATACACAATTGGGTCGCTTAAGGCAACTGCAGGGAGCAACCTCATAGACGTGGCCTGTATTTCTTCCCACTTCTCGTAACATATTGTTGTCAACACCTCTAAGGCAGTTACCTGAGCACCTTCCCAAGGAGTCATTCCTTCAGCATGGAACATCCAATGTGGCCAAGATGGTTTTCTAGCACATTCTGGAATACGCACTACTACCTAATACCATGGTTGTCCTCTAAGAATAGTGCGCGACCACTGGTACTTGGGTGCTTCGGTATATCCAACTTCTTGAAGTAGTCGCCACAGGACCATTGGAACACCAAAATCTCGTAGAAACTCTCCAACTCCTGTAGGAGCTTCTTGTTGATTCATCTATAGAGAAGAGCAACGGATACACTCTATTTACTAAAGATGTATGAACAAGGTAGATGAAACATATACTAAAATAGCTACGCAGGGGGTTTAAATTAAAGTTGTATGAGATGATGCATGCTCGTCCTATACGTCCTTGCAACTCTTCCCAACATATAGTGGCTATCACGTTCTATGGCGGTGGCAATCCTACTCACTCCGTCATTGAACACTAGTCGGACATTCCTAAGGTTTAGTTATTCTACCTGCAGAAAATTGCATTATAGTTGTGGGTTAGTGG